>VNJO01006330.1:0-84744 GCA_008042535.1 Drosophila tani | reverse complement strand
TTTACGGAATGCATGGTGTTTAAGGAATGCCAGGAGCTCGGCTTGTCTGCCTCTGGCCAGGCTCCGCACAAAATGGATCTGGTGGTCCTTCATGAGGATAAATTGAAGTGCTGGCTAAGATTTGTGGATGACAGCGAGTGTGGTGAACCCGGCGAGTCAATGCTGGTGGACTCTAATCGGACACAAAGCTCAAGGTCCAATATAGACAGCAGGGGTTTTACTACTACCACCTCTAGTTGCAGTCGTTCCAGTTGTAGCACCTCGAATGGACATCAGACCTGTGGTCCCTCTATGGACGCGGAATGCACCCAGAGCAGCAGCAACATCGGCAACATTAGCGCCCTTTCCAATCGGAGTCAGGACGACAGTAGCTGCCACTCGGAGAAGTGCTGCCTCGATGGCAGCAGGGATCGCCCGGAATACGCAGAAGTGATGCCTGAAAGCCGTCACTATGCGGTGGTCATGGAGGCCGATCCCTGCAGCTACGATAAGCATTTTATACTGAGTTATATAGCAGAGCGAATTCCGAAATCGCTAGACGCTGATGGCCTGGCTTTCAGCACCTGCACTCCACTGGTACCCTTGGAGAACGCACTCCTCATCGTCTCTGGAAACGCCCTAACAAGTCAGTGGATCGAGCGGATTACTCGCCCCATTTGTCCACCATACAGGTGCGTGAGTTTTATAAAACACTTCGATCTGGAGCGGTGGTGCTTCACCATTCCAACACCGATCGAGCGGACTTTCTGCAGGATCTTTAAGGTTCTCGAAAAGCAGAATGTCCCGCTGGACACCTCCCAGTGGAGTGTAATAAGTGGAGCCACCCTGGATCCCTGTGGCGAAGATTACGCTCGGAAAGCGGTCAGCCCAAATTTTCCGAACATGGAGGTGATTGTTTACATAGACAAGAGGAGCGCCGAACAGATCTCCGAATGCTCCAAGCTTGATTACTTGTATTGGGAGTTGCCGTTCACCCTGTGTGAGGGCATCTGCTAAGGCAGTTTCCGAACTTTTCTTTTTAGCACTTCAACAAAATTATTAGTTTCCGAACTTTTCTTTTTAGCACTTACACAAAATTATTAGTTTCCGAACTTTTCTTTTTAGCACTTCAGCAAAATTATTAGTTAGAACTTAAATTTAACGAAATTAAAAAAAAATTATCTGTTTGGCAAAATTCAACAAAATTATTAGTTAGAACTTAAATTTATTGTTTATACACTTTTTTAGAAATACGATTTAAAACGAAATTAAAAAAAAATTATCTGTTTGGCAAAATTAAACAAAATTATTAGTTAGAACTTAAATTTATTGTTTATACACTTTTTTAGAAATACGATTTAAAACGAAATTTAAAAAAAAATTATCTGTTTGGAAAAATTCAACAAAAGCTCTTTTAGCGACTTACACAAAATTATTAGTTGGAACTTAAATTTATTGTTTATGCACTTATTTAGAGATGCGATTTATAATGAAATAAAAAAATTCTGTTTGGCAAAATTTAACAAAAGTCGTTTTATTTAAAAGTTAGGTAAAGTTAAAATCGTGTATTTATATTTAACTGAGGAGCACACCCCTATGGAGGCCGCAGGACTAGGCCCGCAGTAGCTTCAATGCCCAATATTAATTATCTAAGCTTTAAGTTTTAGCATAAAAAAAATTCCTAGCCATTAAAATTCAAATATATTCTTTCAAAAACTTTCTTTCCTGTCATTAAAAAAACCACTCATATTAGTTAATTATTTAGTTTATTTTATTTTTTTTTCGTTTGTTTATACAGATAACTCTTACAACTAGGTTAACTAGACAATTAATTACACGTAAATAAATGTTTGTAGATCCAAATACGTAAACAGTATAAAAACTATAATTCGCTATGCTTAGAGGTTGCAGCAGCAGTTGGTCCGTTGCATTTGTTAAAGTATCACACGCCGATTTAAAAAATGGGGGTTGGGATTTACTTGCAACTAGGCGATATATAAGTAACATAAAATCACATTCGATTCAAATTAAGCCCAATACTAAAAGCACCCGCACTAGTTCGTCACGCGATCAGGTCGTCTTGATCTTGTGCTTCAGCGTAAAGTAGGCCAGCACCTTGAAGAGCGTGATCTGGGCCAGGATCATCATGATGTTATACCCAAAGTCGCCCTGCTCCATTCCAAACTGACGCAGCACGGTGACGGCGTTCCTGTAAGGGTCATGATATTTAATATTAATTATTTAATAATAAATTAATTTATTACACTGGAATGTTATTTATTTGAACTTTTGAATTGTTTAGGAAGATTAAGGGAAATAAAGATGCTGCCGTAAAGTATGCTTTAATATACCGTAGAGGAACTGATGCCAATTTCCAACTTTTCTTTTCGGCACTGTCTTGGTCTGTGCTTTTCTTTTATAAAAGTATACTTTTATTATAAACATTAAGAGTTTGTTTTAAAAAAATCATAAAAATATTTGGTGCTAAACAATTAAGCCTCAAAAATGGTTTAGGCCTAGAATTCTGTCCAAATGTATGGAAATCCAAGAGCTATAGATAACCCTAAATCAGATTCGTGTTTGGGATCCCGAATTCTTAAGTTTTTGTATAGTTTCGTCTAATTTTTCATATTAAACTCACTTAAAGTGGCAGTAGAACTCCGTGGGTGGACAAATCAACTGTTCCCGCTGATTGCCATATAGGGATATTACCATATTCTCCAAGGCATATCGTAGCGGAGATATATAGGCAATAAACCGCATGGCCGCTGGAATGTGGTTGAGCAGGATGAGGAATCCGGAGAACATCAGCATGAAACATGTCGAAACCGCACCCACAAATGTTCCATTCTGTAAGGAAAGACACGGTCATGGTGAGATCCAGTTAAAGGATTTAACTCTCGAGCTATGTCCTTACCACAGGATTCAGAACGGTGCCAAGGAACACACCCAAGCCATCCGCACAAATAGTCACCACAACGGCACTCAGCAGATACTTCACAAATCGATCCATTTCAATGGGCTGTTCGGTCATTAAATATCCTATCGTTATGTATACCGTGGAGAAGATTATCTAGAAAATAGAGATCATGGATCATATATTAAATGAAAAAAAATTTGAACAACACACTTTTTGTATTATATTATTTAATTGCTTTTTTTTTCTAGAAATTATTAATAAGAGGTGGAGAATTTTAATTAATTTAGTAATTCCTCGTCAAACAGAGGTCAGAGAAATGTTTTTTTAATTAGATTAAACCTTGCTTAATATGTGAAATAATTACATAACTTATATGTTATTATTTAAATTTATTTAGATTATAAGAGTTTATACTTACATGAACTGGAGTGGAGGTAATAATGGTGGCAAGGTAATAGGTTCGAAGTTTGTACCAGTTGTTAAATGTCTCCTTCTTAATGATTTCTATCTCGGAGGGATCTGCAATAATTAAACCATATAATAACTTTTAAAAATTAAAAAATCTTTAATAATTACATTTTAAAATCCCCGGCATTATGGTGGTGTACCAGAGATAGACGCAGTGAATCATAATCATGCCCACATTGGATATTTGTTTGGTGGCATTGCTGCCCGAATCGCCAAAGAACAAGCCGATTAATATAGCGCAGAGTATGTGAATGCCCAGCTTTAAATAGGTAAGGGTCTGAAAAGGGTAGAAGAAAGTATGTATTATTTTTTAAAATATTTATATATATTTTTCCTTAATAACTCACCCAATCCCTGAAGAACTGCAGGTGACACCGACCGATGAGCAGCCAGAGACGCATATATTCCGTGGGAGGAAATGTGTGCCTCGTCAGGTCTTTGGAGGATTCCATTCGCTGTATCTCGATTTTGTGGACCTGCGGCTGCGGCTGTCCAGGCGACTGGGATTCATTGAACTTGGCCACCTGGGCCTCACTGGGCGGATCTGGGGTCTCGCCCTGCATCAGTTGCTGATCGTATCGCCAGCGAGTGTCCTTGGCGCCCTCGGCCAGAGCCTCTGTGTGATCATCGTAGTCGCCGTTCACGCATTCCAGCACTGAAACAATTAACACCTTTTTAGTGAGCGTCCTTAACCATTTGTTTGCTATTTCTCAGAATGGTTTACTGTCGATATTTATTGGCGGAACTATACACGAGTTAAAATGATATTAAAAGTGGATTTGTTAATGGCAAGATAAAACCTAGAAATAGTCTTTCTACAAGATACAAGAATCAGTCTTTAGAGTTATGAATGAATATATTTATACATCTTATTTTTAAAAAATGTAATCTGATAGCTTTTATATAAGTAAAAAAGATAATTTGAGACCATTTATTAAACATTAAAAATATAATAAAAACGAAATAAAACTCCAATAATTATAATTTTATACGGAAGCTCAATCCTGCCGAAATTATAGCAAAGGAAATCTGATAGCTGGCACACAGAAGTGATTGTAACAAGTGCGACCTGATGAGTTAATTTTAATTAAGAAATTATCTGATATGCCGCAGTAATCAGGGTTAATATACATCCCAAAACAAAAAAAAAAAAAGGGAAAGGGAGGCGTCGCTACTCACGGAAGTCGGCGGGATTGTGGTATGGGGGGCACTCCAGGCCGACGCTGCTCAGGAACATGACCGTATTCTGGGGCGTGCCCTGGTAGGTGCACCGACCCGCGCTCAGCACGTAGATCAGGTTGAAGAGATTGTAGATGTTCGTCGACGGCTGGTGGATCGTGCACACAATGGTGCGCCCCTCGTTGGCCAGGCCGCGAAGCAGCTGGATGGTGTCGAAGGAGGAGGAGCTGTCCAGGCCGCTGTGGGAGATCGGAGATCAGAGATCAGGTTCAAGGTCGGGTTCTGTCAACTGGTTTAAGGACTGAGGCTTGGAGCACCTCTCACTCACGTTGTGGGCTCGTCTAAAAATAGCACAGCTGGATTGTCTATCAGCTCCAGGGCAATGGACAGGCGCTTCTTCTGGCCGCCACTCAGGTTGGAGCACCTTGTGTGCCGCGTCTTTGTCAGCTTCAGCGAGTTCAGCAAGTAGTCGATCTGTAAATCACGAGTCAATTAGTGAGACCTTAAACTTGAATATATTTAGAAGAAAGAAATACTGATGAACAGAGTGCTTTCAGTGCTAACTCACCAGGGTTCGCTTCTCCTTTAAGCTGACACATTTATTGGAGATTTTAAGTGTTGCCGCCATCAGCATGGTTTCCTCCACCGTGAAGTAGGGAAAGAAGTGATCATCCTGCATAATGTAACCACATAACTTCCTGGCCTTCCCGATCTCTATCTTCCCGCTGACTCCGGTTTTCGTCAGGCCCGTGAGGATGTTCATTAGACTAGATTTACCGGCCCCCGAGGGGCCCATGATGGCGGTTAGCTCGCCGGACTTGAACGTACCAGCTATGCCCTTTAAGACTGACTTCTTTTCTGTAAATATATGTAAAAAGTAAATATTATTAACTAAGGAAAGATTAAGTTATGAATAAAAAAGCTTAATTTAAGCTATATATCTTATTAAATTCAGTAATTTTATTTATTATAATGAGGTCTAAATATACAAATTACTCTTCAAATTCAACTTTAACACTTTATTCTTTATAAACGAAAGTAATTCCCAAATAAACATCATTTAATATTAACAAATAAGATAAATAAAATCAAAACCAGTTATCAGGCAATTTTGTATAAGCCCAGAAAACAATAAAATCAAAACAAAGTCTAGATTAGAGTGCTTTTATCAAAATCAGACAGTAATTGCTTTTTCCTGTTAATTAATGGCCGCGATTATTGTCACACATTCCGGTTCAGAATATGATCCTATTTCAAATGTCTCTCGTTTAATGTTTATGATCCGCTGAACCTCAACCTAATTACTTAACCTTCTCCCATGTCAGATTTCGGCAATCATAGTAATACTAATTAAACGGAGTGTAAAAGGGGTTAGCAGGTTAGGAGCCATGAAAAACTGGCATTAAAATGAAACCCTCATTTCGGGCGACATGAAAAACAGTGTCATTAAAATAAAAACATAATTTCAATATTGCACACATCATAAACTAATATGTGAATATATATTTCAGACAACCTAAATGGGTCAATCTAAGAGCATGTTGTTTGTCTTTATTATTTAAATTTATGTTCCACTTGCGATAATGTTATAATCTATTGACATAAGATTATCTGTGTAGACATAGCACCTGTGATCCGTGTTCTTTGATCTTTCTTCCGGCACAGTTTTAAGTGCTAATAGAGATTAAGAGAGCATTCGCACTTGAAACTACTGTGATTTTTGGCACTGAGGGAAAAAATTACTAAGAAAATTTAGACAATTTTTCGGGAAAGTGGGGAATGTTATTTAAATTTATTTAAGTAGTTAATTCAGAAAGTAGACATGAAGTTACAATTAAATATATATAAATATTTGATTTAGTTATAGCAAACTGTTGCTGATAAAATAAATAAATAAATAGTAATTTAATATATTTTAATGAAGTCTTCTGTTTTGGAAATTAATATAATAGATGCCGAGTTTTCCCTAATAAATTCAAAGGATGTCTTTATTTAAAACAATATGTTTTATTCTTCTTAAAACCTTTAAGGGATATCTTTTTTTTTCAAATAAATATATTTTTTAAATACTAAATAAATTAATATTTAAGTCTCCTCTCTCTACAAAATATTTCGATAAAACCAGCTTTCTTTTTCCTTAATTACAATAACTTTAGAAATATTTATTAAACAGTACAAAAATTTTCTTGAAGTGTTATTTACTTTCTTAATCACAATCACTTTATGAATATATTTATATTAGACAGTAGAACAATTTATTTGAAGTGCAGACGAAGCTTTCTTACCTTGCTTGGGTGCATTAACCTGGTAGACGAGATCTTCGAAGTGAATGTCGATGCCGTAGACATTCTTCAACAACTTGCTGCTATCCATTTTGTGTGTGTGTGCTTTCGTATTATTCAGTACACTGAGTGTGTTTACAAACGTTCTTGCTGATTTGTTTTGGTAGGCTTATCGATATTTATTTGCTTTGCCTGCGGCTTGCCGTGCACATTATTTACTCATATCAAAAATTCGGGTATCACTTTTGAATATTGTGTTTACGAAACGCCTGGACGACAGTGGGATGTGATTATAATGGATTGCAAACCATCAGGTAAAGGCTGGGCCTGGGGTCAGGAGGTGCAATTTGTGGCTGCCGGAGTCAGGAATTATATCACCGCGAATTGCCCAAGTAAAAGCTTTTATGGTGGCAATTAGAGCGCGTCTTGAGCCGCGCTCAAGTGACCTCAAGTTCGTGAATTGTTGAAACCGAAACCGAAACTGGAAGCCGTCGAACCGTATAGTTTTCACTTAGTTTTCTGTTTTGTTAAAATAATAAACTAGACAAAGTCCCGGTTATGCGCATGCGCCCCCGTTGGCTGGCGACTGATAACTGCGGAAGAAGTCGCCGCCGACTCAGCGCTATAACCTCTGCCTCGGCTGCAGTCGCTGCCGCTGCCGCAGTCGAAGCCTCAGCCTCTGCCTGAGCCTGTGCTAGCACAGCAGCAGCACAAAACAAAATACAGAAAAAATATAAAATTTATTATAATAAGGCATTCGCATATCAAATACAATTCGGCAATGCAAAACGCGCTGGAAGTCAACAATCGAGCCGGCAGAGGCGCGTTAAATTTCAAGTTTAACGCAAGCCGCCTGTCGCCTTTTACTGGTTTTTTTTCTCGATTTTTTCCGACTTTTTCGGGGGCGCAAAGAATAACAGACAAATTGGTATTTCAATTTATGACTCAAGTGAAATATCGAATCACTCGCACCTGCCTGCCTATTCAAACAATTATAAAACGAAAGCCATAAACAACGACCTTGCCCAGCGGACCCAGAACATCGAAAACTCACATATGTTTACTCACGAAAAACAATAAAAAAATGAACTACAAATTTATGTGCGAAATACCATTCTTGTGATTTGTTGAAATCCAGCAAAAAGTAGTAAACACAAGGTGTGAGAATTTCTAGATTTCATTTTGAATGAATTGCAAATACCCTACAACTTAGAAACAGTTTTTGTTTTAATAATATTTTATATTAAATTTAGAGCAAGCAAAAACTAAGACTTCAAAAGCTATTAAGTATTTGTAGTTCTTTGGATTTTATTTATAAATTTATACTATATATTTGAAGATAAGATTTTCCATAAAGGAACACTTGGATAGAATTTTAAACTTTAATCTTTATAAAATGTCTTTATACTCAAAGATCTATATCGTTTAGAGATTAACCACAAACATTTCCCATCGTATATTTTCCCAATATAAGAAAAAATCCAGTTTCCATTTACATTTCTCCCGCTCGACTTGGTGTTCTCCATTTTCTAGTTTCAAAGAACTTCCGCTAATTATTCAATTAGTCATGCCACACGTAGTTCAATTCTAGGGAAAACACCCTCTACGTGACATTCAGTTTCTGTAATGATAACTTTTCAGTAGCTGTTGCCACACCACAGATGCTTCTCGGCCCTTGTAATGATCTCGGGAAATTAGTATGGGAAATTTGCTGATTGCAGGTGGGATTACGAGTGAATTTAGGGTATGGCACACATCTATGCATATTAGTATGCAAATAGTGTATTATTTTATTATTTATTACCTTGTAGGGATTATTCAGACCTCCAATGAAATACTGATTTACCTTTCTCTGATGAATCATTGGGTTTAATGTGGTCAAGCATATTTTTAGATATTCATTTTGCAATTTTTATCAGGTAGTATTTTCCAATTGCAATACTTATTTCCCACTCTCTGTCGATTGAGTGAGATTAATGTGCTAAAAATACAAAACCTTTTTCTAAATATTTATGCAAGTCTGGGAAATTCTTTTATAAAAAAAAAGCAGATCAAAGCATTTTCCCTGAAATCCTGTGTGCTTAACCTTGGATATATTCAAATATGCAATTATTATCATATTAATTTTTTATCTTAACAGATTCCGAGGGTTTAATTTAAGTAATTCTTACATTCTTCCATTATTCTGGGGACTATTTAGTTTTTATGTTAGTTTAGATTAGTTATTTTTCCTTAATTACATTTAGTGTGACCAAATATTGGATAAATTATAATTTATAAATTATAAACTTCTAATTAACTATTTATTATATTCTGGGGCAAACTGAATTGACTCCATGTGACAAAAATGAATTTTTAAGCTAAAGTTTACCCTAGAAAATATTCCCCTCATTTAGTGAATTTAATGGAAATGATATGCCGACATTTTTTTGGACAAGGTAATCAAGTTTACCGCAATAAGTATACAGAACAAACAGTTGTTCGAGATCGGGGCCACAGCGTTCGGCGAAAAACAAAACGAAAAGCTCTTTGACTTTGGCTTTCGGCAATTGCAACACCGCCGTCTAATAAAAGCAATAAAAACAAGGAAAATTACCAAATTGTATGAATGTAAAAATAAAACAACAAAATGCATTTAAAAATTGTAAAAAAAAGAGAACGTTGCGGCGGTCAGTGAACACTGTAGAGAACAACAACAACTGTGACACCTGCGTAAGCAGCGCAGCGCAGCGCTTAATTGTCTTTCGGTTGCTGCCGTCAAAGCGCTGCGTTGACTGAGGCAGCGGCAGCGGCAGAGGCAGAGCCAGCGACGTCACTAACTAAAAAAAAGTGAGTCTGAATAGTGAAGAAAAGGTACGACAGAGAAGGAGCAAGGCAATTAAAGAGATCGCTTGATGAAATAAGCTAAAAGGCAACAAGAACCATTCATAAATTTAAAAAAAATGTTCTTAATAAGCACTATTACCTTAAAAGTGATTTTTAAATTTAAGTGTAGAATATTATAGTTCTTATGTAATTAATGTATAATATAATTTAAAAGTCACTTTGTTAATGACTCATTATTTAAATTATTAATTAATTCTTTTAGGGAGTGCTTTTAATTATTTATTAATTAAATATTCTAAATAATATATTATTCGTTCGAGTTCCCTGAATTTACACAGTTTGAATTTTAAACTTAAAAACCAATTCAAGAATAAGTCAAAATTGTTTTTGGTTTTAACACCCAATACGAAAATAAAATTTAAAAGCAATGGGAGAAATACAATATGTTCTCTGTTTTATTTGTATTATTTTTAGATAATGAATTTTATACCCTTGTTACCTCAAACATTTATATTTATTTATATAAAATTATGCCTTTTTAACCTTTTAATTATAACTTAAATCCAATGCTGTATTTTCATAACAACTTTTATAACAAACAAATTAGCCCTTAATTCGCCAAAACTTAGACACTTGAAAAGGATTTAAAATAATAAGCATTAACAATTACTACGTTTTGAGGCCATCGAGCATATAAATCTTTTTTTTATGCAAAAACCCCGGAGATCGGAAAACGTATTTAAAAGCCCGGGCATCTAATTTCAAAGCGGCCACTGTACTGGCTTTGTTTGCGAATCTGGCGCAATGAAATTCCTTCTTTGAATGGCCAGAGTCAGGCTCAGATACAGAGTCAGAGCCTGGGTTTCAGGCTTTAGAATTATATTACGTGACCGTTGAATTAATGGCTCAAGATTTCGGTACGCCACTTGGCTGGCTGCACACACAAGACCTTGGGACGAGCAAAACAATGCGCACGGAAGCGGCGGCTGGCAGGCAGCTCCGATCCCAGTAAATAAATATTTTATATACCAAATTGAGGTTATCATTATGCTATACCACTTATACCGGCCAGCAGCTGGCCGGGGCTCCCATGGTTATCTATTCATTTCAGAAAATAATGTCAATTAAAGCGGCGTTGCTGCTACCTTCTACCTTCGCGGCCACAGCCTGACCCGCAGGTTCGATAAAATTACAAATGCAGCCGACTATCGTACCGGCGGCCGCGGCGGCGGCAATAACAAATAATAATAATACAAAAAATAATAATAACATCGACAATATCGTCAACGGCGGTAGGTTCGAGACATATCTTGGGAAGGCGAACACTTGCGCTCAGAACTCTGGAATGCCACTTGCTATCAATTAAAATAAATTGTAATAACATTGCCTTTGACTTTTTCACATTTGAATTGAGTCATTCTGGGTGAATCTCAAGATGTTAAACAAATATTGCAAATAATATGTACTCAAAGGGGGGTATTTATTGAGAAGTTGCTGGACAAGGCCTGGGGTGTGAAATTGTAAATAACCCAAGCTTGAATTTGAATTTGAAATGCGTTTAAGTAATTACCCGGGAGTTAGACAGAGGGTAATAACTTGTTCTTTGGTTATTTTTGATCGGAAGCGGTGGGAAATAATAAAAATTATAATATGGGGAATTATACAATTTGAATTTGGAATTTCAAGCGATCAAACAACTCAATTCTTTATTTAAATAAATTTTAAATAACTTTTTGGGTCCATATATGTACATACTAGAAGAATTAATAGTTTATGAGCTTAAGAAAGTGTTAAGAAATTACTAAATAGATCATTTTATTTTTTTTTATCTTAAAATAATATTTTAATTATTTACCTTAAATGAAATTCATGGTTTATTGCAATATTGGGAAGTTATGATCATATTCTAATGAGCTGTATGAATTTTAAGAGCAGTGTCTATGAATAAGATTATTTTTAGCCAAGGAACTTCAAAATTACAAATTAATCGGGCATATATTGCAATCAGAAAACGATTTAAGTTTCTCTCAAAAATATTCCATTTAGGTAACCCCAAAAAGCAGGCATTAGTTAGCTGTCTAGAATCATTGCTTATATTTTTGTAATAGTATAGGTCTGGAAAATAATTGATAAGCATTCACTAGAGCAGATTAAATTCTAATCTCATTTTATTTAATTTCAAATGTGTGTCATTAGGTAATGTTAATCCATTGCCAAGGTTGCTCCTGGTTGAAAGCTTTGCCGGCTGTAATTAATAATCCATCCGCGCAATTCTTCGACTTAAATGATAAGCACGCTTCGCTGTATTGCAAATCTATTTGTGGGCATGACTCATCCGTTAGTACGCCCACTAATCACTTAGTGGGACCGTTGGGAACTGTAAATTTCCCGGGCCAATCTACGTTTGTTTTCCGGGTAGCAAGAAAAACAGATGCCAGCCATAATACGTTCTAATCTCGGTCTTGCATAAACAAAATACAACACACATTGTGTAAACAAACCGGCAAGTGCTGAAAGAGAAATACTCCGTCAATCAATCGCTTCGATCGCTCGTACAGAAGTGAGATTGGCAAAGTTCCTGAACCCAATGCACGTGTCTGTGTCCATGAATTGTGCAATACTATGGTAGTAATAGTACTAGGTAGTAGGGCTAGAGAATGCACAACAACAATACATAAATAAGCGCATAACCTGATGGAACCCTTTGTGATTTACAAGCCGCGATTTGCATTCAATTAGCCGCTTGCATAACCCCGAATGCAAATATAGTAGCTCATTCATGCAGCGATCTTGGCACGACGTTTACACTACGAAGAGACTTGGGCAATTATCATCTGTCAAGAGCTCAGGAAAGGTGTCAAGTTTTCATCGGTTCTGTCAGCGGATTTAGTAATACCTTTTGAAAGCTTGCAAAACATTCTGAAGTGTGGACGATGAACCCGGCGCAATAGTGCCGCACTCAGCAATCATTTCAGGCTACCGAACGGTGGATTTTTACAACTTTATCAAGGTCTTTTATAGTTTCTTGACAGTATTCCGAAGTGACCAGCTGTATAAGTCATTTCCTTTATAAAACTACTGAGCGGGCATTAAATTAAGGCTATTTTGAGCAGAATAGGTATACTTATATATAGTTTAAGGGGTTACTAAGTGATATCCACGTCAGAAACACAAATTGTAGCTTGTTTGATACAACTATCTTGTATCTATAAAGCACTAGACGCCACTTCCCCCTAAGGGAACGCGCAAAAACCTAAAGGGACCCACTTAGATAGACAAGTGCATATAGCATGCTCTTCTCTAAAAAAACAAACTTTTATTTCCGAGAATAGATAGCAGCGCGGAAAGCTAGACAATTGCCGAATAGAAAATGCAAAGACGCTGAGTGACGCTCATTCATGCTTTTATAGTCCGCAAATAGAATTCTCCTGTCACCCCAGCCGATACCAAAAGATATCAAACCACTTGGCGGACACATTTAAGCTCGTGGCTGGGTATATATTATACAAAACAGAGCAGAGATATATAACGAGTAAAGTGGCGACAAGGTTAAACGAAACCAAATTATGTTTTGGGCTACATATTTGACTCGTGATCATCTATTCCGCTGATTAGAGGAATCGGAATTCAAGGGCGGCTCAGCCGAAAGCCAAGACTCACTCGAATCGCTCTCGATGCGCTGGGCGTTGGGCTGTTACATATAATTCGAATGGGCTCCCTTCCATTTCCTTGGTGCAATTGGACGACCGACGGGCACCGATAAGTCGCTTGTTTGCCCTAATAGATGATAAGGAGGGTCAGACTTTCGCACTGCCGCTCCCTTACGTCCCCTTGACGCACTCACATATATGGGAAATGTATCATGTGCAGAGAGAGAAATCTAAGACTAATTGGTTTCAGCACAATGCGAAAATTTGTTATCATAAAATGGTAAAAATAATAATATAATCTAAATCCCTTTTTATTTGTTAAAAAGGTATTATAATGTTTGAAGTATATATCCTTTTATAGTTCACTCTCATGGGCTCTTTAACTATCCATATATTTTATTGTACAAAAAAAAAGTAGTATTCAAATCCCTATATATTTAATAAAATGGAATTATTGTGCTTTAGGGATTTATAAGTTTGTACTGAATTCTCTTGGGTTCATTAACTAAGTATACATTTACTTCAATGCATTCCCTTAGAAAAATCTATAATATAATACAAATATATATTAATACTACGGTTTAGTAAGATTTATTTATATATGCTTCATTAACAAAAATGTAATTTCGTAATTATAAAAATTATGTATTCAAAATGTCAGAGATAAGGGTTATTTTTATAAGAAAGCGATTAAAGTTTGCAAATTTCCTTTTGGCCTACTTATTGTGTGATTTTCCCCAATTAGTCATTCAATCATAAAAAAAAAGCCAAGAGATTTTTTTAAGGTTAAAACCAAGAGTTTCCTTAAGATATTTTCCTATTATCTGTAGGAAACTCTTGGTTTTTCCTAAATAAAATCTCTTTAAGGTATTGATCGTTAAAAGAAATGTCTATAATATTTTTAACCAATTAAAAAACCTGCTAAGTATGTAGCATTTCTCCATGAGAAGAACATATTCAAATTAATTTATTTTAATGTTAGCTTATTGCTAACTAGTTTGTGAAAATAAAATAAAAATGAAATTTCTTCCTCTAATTTGGTGACCAATTTTCCTTTAATTTTTTTCCCTCTGCATGTGAAATGACAGACTTTGTTTGCACTTGTGTTTAGATTGGGGCGCGAACTTGGAGCCCCATGCAAAGCGGTGGGTATTGCATTACAAATTGTACTTTTCCACACACCACCCGGGAACTGGAGCCACCCAAGGCAGCCAGTCCACCCACCCACCACCACCGGGTGGAGCAGGCCTGCCATGATGCCCCACATTCCGCGGTGGTGACAATGACAGTGGTGACCCAACGGGCGGGTGGGGCCATCTTGGCATTGGCTCTGGCTCTGGGTCTGGTTCCCGTTCTGGCTCTGGTGACGGGTGATATCATCATCACAATTTGGCAGGGCATAATCGCTGACTAATAAAATGCAAATAATTGCTCCAGTTTATTTGATCAAGACGCCCAAGGATTCGGCCTCATAGTCGTAAATGGCCACCCGGGCGTATGCGTGATGGATGGATGTTCGCGGTGAGATGTTCGAAAAATGCTCAATTCTTAACGCATGCACATATGTATACCGAAATAATCTCGGAGTGAACTTTGATCTATGAAGAATCGGCCGAGTATAAATTGTTATGCCTCCTCATTTGTTTATGTGTGTTCGCGCTGCGCGGCGGCCTGTGCTCTATTTTCTGTATGATTTCATTACAATAAGAATAAGAGACCCAGAAAGCGAAGCGAAGGCCCCGAGAATCGGAGCAAGTAGCCAGGGGAACGTGCCAAAATTTAAATAGAATGGGAAATGGAACACACAGCTGGAAATTAAATCAAAGCCCCATCAAAGTTCAATACGGTTTGCCATTCGCCTACATTTCCGATTTCAGTTTCAGTTTCGATTTCGATTTCAACTTCTGATGGATTTCAGTTTTCTAGATAATTCACTTTTATTATTCCTTTTTTTCCGTTCTTGTTTTTTTGCAGACTCACACAAGTTGCACCGAAATATTTTGCGATCGTCGAGATTTTCGCTTTGTATTTCAATATGTATATCTCACTTTTTTTTTTTTCGTTTATTCAAGCACACACCAGAATCACAGACACAATGCGCACAACTGGCATTTAATTGTTGGCGCGAAAAAAAGTCCAGATTTATTTATAATTTCTTTCTGGGAATATGCAAAACTTTTGGTTTGTAACACGCGAGTTGAAGAACCAGAAATAATATATATATATATATACGCTTTTCAACTCGGACGTGGGCAAAACGCTTCCGAATCGCTCGAATTGCGACGCGAGACTGAGGCGACTTTCAGACAGCGACTGGCTAAGTACAACGCCGTCCGCTCGAATAGTTTATTTTCTGAAGCGCCTGCCGCCGGCGCAGCGTAGATATTATGGGATTAATGGGGCCGACCCGCATCGTAGGGCCCACTGTATCTAATGTTATTAATAAAGGCGGTCTCTCCGCGTCTCGTCAGAGAGTCTTCGCGCCGGATTCCCATTGTTTATGATATCCCGAGTGATTTGTATGGAGAATTCAATTCGATTTTCAGTATTCTTAGCGTTGCGGACAATGTGCAAAATGCATATCACATGTTGCTGTTCTTCAAATAACCTAATAGAGGGTGTTGTGGATTTTTAATTAAAGAATTGAGTTGCAAAGTATTGAGTTTCAGTTTTTTTTAGGTTTGTGGTTAAGAAAATAATAATTCAGCTTAAGATTAATAAAAAAATATATAAAATATCTATTATTTGATAGGTAAACTCTACCTAATAATATATTTTCTATAATTCAGCGAAGAAGATGTATGTTTTGAATGTTGCAAGCATCTTTATCAGTTTCTTCTTAAGGTGGCAACTCCCTATTCATGGAAGTGACTTTGACCTTAGTTTAATAGCTAATAACTAATTAATAATTAATAAGAAATGGCTATAAAAAAATATAACCTTAGTATTTAATTTTTGTAGAGTATATAGACCTCGCTAAACTGCTAAGATTAATTTTTATCGCATATTATAAGTCATAGGATAAAGTTAGTTAGCTACGTATATCCGCTAGCCAGCTGATCTTTTATTATTCTTTTTTGCATATCGGTATTCCGGTTTGTCGTCTTCCCCTTAACGTGCTCTATAATTTCCCTGTTAGCAGAAAGTGTGTTCTCGGTGATAATGATAATAAATATTATTATGACATTAAATATATTGCAACGCAGAACTCATTGAATAAATATACTTTTGTATGTGCTGCTGCTTAATATATCGCTGTACCCATTATCGCCTTGGAACCCTTTCAGCTATTAAAACTCTATCTATATGCAAATAAAGCTGAGGGTACAAAGTTCACTTGCCTGACGACTCATAATACAGACTTAAAAAAACGCCAACGCATGCTGAGGATGGGACTCACTCATTAGTAGAAATTCGCATATCATTTAATTTTTAAACTTTGGTTTTTGGTTGGACTTGAACCCAAAAGTCATGGAATCACTTCTTATTTAATATTTAATATAAGCAAAGTACTTTACACGTGTAAGTCCCACCTGTTAATTGATAATGGATGCTTAATGGATTAATAATAGTTTGATGTAACATTCTTATTTAAATATATATATTTAAGTGGCCGACTATGGAATTTTCTCATTAGCAGTTTTAATTGTATATCGGACTAAAAATGATTGCTTTATTAGGTAAGCTATTATACAAAGGTCTCATTCAAGAACACCTTTGGCCCTTTTGACCCTAACTTAGGGAGTTTAGAGTGTAACTATCCCATCAAGACCCTTACTTAAATATTTAAACTGTATTATTACATAAAAAGTGTACTTATTTCTAATCCCCTTGAGATTTTTTTATATTTCTTCAAAGGTAAATCTAAAGCTTGTTTGAAGTTGTTAAACTAAACACAATATTAGAGTTATAATTAAACAGATTTTTTATTACAAATAGTGTATCCTGGCTTCGCCTATGGCTTACGCCCTTGCCCTTTCGTTTGGCCTTTTAATTAGTCGGTCTTATCTGAATGAGAATACCGTATATCTGGTCCTCCCCTAACCACCTATCATGCATATATGAAATACGACCTTCTATTTGTCGGACCCGCCCAGGGGAATACTGTTATTTGCACTTCAATAATGATGGAACGTAATGGGGACAGATACTCGTGCTTGTTGATTGTTATCGGCGAGTTACATTACAGTATAAAAATTGTATACATATAAGCAATACCACGTTTCAATACCATAACACATAATATCCCTAAAATAACCATAATTATATTATAATCATTTCCAAATAGATTAAAAAATTCTAATTCTAAAAAATTAAAGGACTGATTTAACTGATCAGCTTATGTTAAACATTTACTGATTTAAGCGAAGAACACATAGAATTAATAAATGAATGGGCTAATTGTCAAAGCTAATTGCAAATTTTTATAAAGCTACTGATAAGGTTATCATAACTAATTTGTTGACAGCGCAAATAATAACTTTATTAACAGTGACCAGTAATAATTGCTAAATTATTTGCGCACTTATTCACCTAATTCAATTCGAAGTAGTTATAAAATTTCGATATCGAATAAGTTAATATCCAGGACCAAAGTGATATATCATCTTTAAATCATTAGGTAAGTGAATTAATGTAACGATATTTGGAGAGCTTCTGCTATTTGCATTTTGAATTAACAATTTACAGATGTTCAATAAATTTACAACGCCAATCTAATTGGAATCTCCCACGTTTCGCGCATGTAATCTTTTAATATATAATTAAGTTACTATCATTATTATGACATTTTAAATAGAGGGCTGTCCAGAGAGGCATTTTGATGGATGAACAAAGACTTACTAAAAATTGATTTTTTTTGTGAATGTATTTGACTGCCTCAATCAGGATTCTAATTCATAAAAGTTAGTTTAGAAAACTGGCTTTAATATGAACACTTTTTTCGGGGATCAATGGCAGCAACAATTGGTCGAAATATATATTGTGGAACTCGTTGCTAATTGACGACATTAAAAAATCGAGAGTCTGTCTACAGTCTAGACAAAGCGCATCTGGTTTTGTTTTTGTGTCTGCGTCTATATAGAATCTGTATTATAGATGGAAGTGTGTCTTATCAAATGGAGGCAACCACAAATCGGCGGCTCTGTAAGCCGCAATTTCGCTGCGTGCCTCGATCCGACATGCGATCGCGATCGCTTTTGACATTGACATTGAATTCGAACATCGGTCGACGGCGGACGGCGCATACAAACACGCTACGGGTCCGACGACAGCAGAGGAACAATAAAAGCAACAGCAACCGCAGTAGAAATACCAGAAACAACAAGACCAACACAAGCTGAATTAGCAACAGGCACTCAAGAAATAGCAAATACAAAGCAGTAAAAACAGTAGCAACAGCAGCAACACCAAGAAAACACACTTAGTTACAACAAATACAAGAAGTACCACAAAACCAGTAACAGCTATGAACCAAAAAGCAAAAGCAAAAACCTAAACATAAGCCTAACAACAGCAACATCGTCTAATACAGCAACAGCGACACTAGCTTACAACATAAACTTGTAAGAAAGCTACAAACGAGTATACTCGACTATGAGATATCCGGTAGCCTTAAATTTAAAGACAAAATCGACTTTATATATATAAGTTTAAAAAATAGCTTGGTAAGTAAAATAAACATAGAAAATTTGCAGCTTGGAACGCCAGTTCGAAACTATGGTTCTAGACTCTACTACTCACCATCTAAGGTAAGTTTGAGTGCAGGATGGAGATAGAAGGTTGCAACTTTATTGTCCAATAACTTCTATTTTTATCATCCGATTGAACCCAAATTTTAAAAGTCCGCTTCCAAAAAATTATTTCTTACATATCCATTTGCGTTTCAGCGAGTTTAATTTATAGAATCAGAAATGCCTTATTTTAGGCTCTTACATACATTTTCATGAGGCACTTTGTACCCTATACCGAGTATAAAAATTGGTAATAAATAAAGGCTATTTGATTTATTAAACGTATATTTGTATCAAAAATAATTTATAAATAATGTTCAAAAAATTTCTGAAAATTATTAATTTTGATTAAAAAACATAACTAACCATTTCTTTGGAAACAGGGCCTGCAATTTTATTTACATGTTCAGCTACTAAAAAATTTTTTTTCATGATTATCGCACAGTGTAATATAGCAATATCAGCAACATCAGAAACTACATAAGAAATAGCAACCAGCACCGAGTCTTTGAACAATTCTTTTTTTTTTTTTGAGCCGAACGACAACAACCGGCTGGCCTTCCTAACCCACAAAATTCGGAATAAAACAAATAAAGCGGCTATGAAATCCAGCAGCAAATAGCGAAGCATAAAAAGCTAGCCGCCAAAAAAAGCTCGATGGGAATGCCGCTGACCCCGCCGAGATCCCCCCTCCAAGTGCCCCTTCGCCATTAGGTACTGTGCACAAAAAAAAAATATTATAAATATTTAAAAGATAAAGCTAAAAAAAGAGCATGCAAAATTTCAGTTTGGACTTTAGCTCCATAATTTGATATATAAAATGTTTAATATTTATATTTAATCATAAAATATAAAGTTGAGTTTTTGCAGTATACATTTTGTTTTATTCATTTCTGCTTTAAGTTGAAATATTGCCCTATAAATATTCTTTAACTAATATCTGCTTTGTTTTGATAATAAATATTATTCAATTGATCTTTAGTGGTAATATTTTTTCTGTGTTTTCCTATTATGGGTCGTACGATGACGCATTTTCGGGAGGTCTTTGCTATGGGTAGAGTACAAAGGGGTTTTGGGGAGGTGCAACGTGTGCACCGTCGCGGTTGACTGAACTCGACGAGCAGCTCGACTCGTGCACCTTAGATAAATCTCATTGAACTGCAGCCTGTAAATCTAAACTGTTTTTTAATAGGATTTAATGAATCGAGAGTTTTGCTGAAGGTTGAAAAATCATATTTAATTATCGTCTATAATGGTTAATATGTTCTCGGACTTGGCCCATATTCACAGTTCTATAAATGTAAGCAGCTCAGATTATTAAGTTCCTTAGTATTAATAAGCCGAAACAATAAAACACTTACAATATAATGTACGAATTAAAATCAGCAACAAAAGCTAGGTTTTAAATAATCACGTAGTTTTATTAATTAAATCCACAAGTTTTATGCATGAGAACCAAATGTCAATGGGAAGTGGAATTATTAACGCTGCTGTTACGTTGATCAGGAAACGCAATACTTTCGAAACCACTCGATAATTATCGATTATAATTGAATCAGAAGTGTCAGAAGAGCCCATAACTCGAAATATCTTATAGATGTGACGTCCAGACTTGACATGGACGACTACTTTGTGGACAACCGGTTAGCGAATTCTATAACGTTCAATCGGTTTCTGAGGTGCTAATGATTTTATGGGTCAAGTTTTTGTTCAGTTAAACACTTTCTTCTCGATGTTTACTTTATTGACACCGTAATCGTTTGTTTACTTACTTGTTAGCTTAGAGAAAAGCTATGGTATTTGATAATTGATAAAACGAACCAATTAGACATTTTTCCCGTGATTAAGTCGGAACAATTTATTAGCCACTTAGCCAAGTCAGTTGTGATTGGAAGAAGATCGAATAGATTGCAACGTGCATTAAATTCCAATTGAATTGCAGTTTAGACTAAGTCAGGTACCAAGATCTGACAACTGTTCTAGGCACCTGTGACGTACCCATTGTGATGGGATTGACTTTCAATAAAGATATAGTATGCTTTTTATTTGCATGTCAGTCACGGCGATATGTAAATCAGCCAGGGGAAACTATTAGCCACATTTTCTGAATGAATTCTGGATTCGACCGGAGTGCACTCACCTTTATGTTTGCCAACTTCGGGCCGATAGTACAGGTCCTTGAAAACGATGCTGCTGGCCCCGGACTTGAGCATTTTCTCTATCGCGAGTTCCTGATCGCAGAGCCGCTAAAATATATAGAATTATAAGTGAGCCATGAGTGTGACTTTTCAGACCTGTCCGCTTATTACCCTAATGCCATCAACCTTAGGCTAATAATTAAAAAACTTCGTGTGTAATCTGTTTATACATTTTAATTACACTCGCTCATAAACTTTTTAAATTCCGGCGTTACTGGGTGGAACCAACTGGCTTAATATCAGATGTTAAAGGAGAGCTGCTACGCCTCCGGCTTTATTCGATTCACGTGTCATTGCCAGAAAATGGTTGAGCAAGCCCCAATGAAATATTGTAAATTAATAGTGACGCGCTTAAGTACCCGGATATAAAAATAAATGGATAGATGCACACAATCTGTTCTGGTATTGATTTCAGGTTTAAAGTTTAGTCGTGACTTGTCATTGAAATTATGAAGAGGACACGTGGGAAACTTTATGATTAAATAAAATATATATCTTTAACTTTATAGCCGTTTTAATTTATACATGCACATGCATATGATTTTTAGATTATTCAATTGTTTACATTAGAGATTTTATGAGTTCATTACACAATTTATAGCACAGCTCTTAAAGTGCAATTAATGCAGTTTTTTAATGCCGTTGAATTAAATATTATAAATTTCACATAAAATAGGATATTTGTATCTCAATAACTCAACCTTTTCCACTGCAAATAAATTGATTTAGCTACCGTTCGATTTGACGCACAACACGAGACTAATTTGACACACAACCGTTTGGAAAAAGTTGTTATCATGGGGACTGTATTTAATTACAGGCTGCTCTTGAGCACAGCAAACTTTTGAGGCAAACTCCAGTCGGCTCAAGTACAATCGGAATCATATAATTGACTGTAGAAATATGGCTTTTCCCGGCACCCCATTGATATTAATAGAATCACTTACAACTTAATTTGACGTTTATTAAATACTACACACAATTTATTTGAGTTCACTGCGTTTTGATCTGTACATCATTTATCTAAATGGTTTATATTTAGCTTTAATATGTTGTATATCAGCCGGAAACTTAATTAAAACTTGCTTAGTGTGTTGAAATTAAGGGTGACCTCGGTGATCTTTTATAGCTCTCATTAAGTGTAAGTTCCCGTTACCTAGTAAAGGTTATGTACTTAAGGCGACCTTATTTACAAAGTTTATAATTGAATAAAGGCTAGAAAGCACCGATTAAATATTATTTTTCAGATTATTGAATCTAATTAAATCCAAGGCTTATAAATTAATATTCTTAGCATCTAATGTGAACCCATTTTATATGTAAAATCAATATTTCCATGTAATTTGTGGGATTTTTTTCGCTAACAAATGATTAATGATCTATTTCATGCTTAACGGGTGCTTACCCTTTAAACAGGTTTCGATTAAATAAAATTTTACGCCTATTTAGGCTTTAGAAAATACTGGAAAGTACATGAAACGTGATCGCAAGAGTCTGTCTAATCTGAACTTGATCTAACCCAATAGACTTTCGGTTGCAGCTTCCTTGCACGTGGGAAACCCATTTGAATTAATTAGCAAGTGCAAGTCTAAATTAGTTACGACTACCTTTTATAAGGCACTAAAAAACTGTTAAAATGCAATCAAGGGTGAATTTATTTATTGTTATTAGCCTTAAATTAATTTTAGTTTTAATTAACTATAAGTAACTTTATAGCCAAAAGAATTGAGTTTTATATAAAAAATTTAAGCTATTTGTATCCATTTGCGGTTTGCGGCTTGATTACTTTTGGTTTAGTCATTCGAAGCTGGATGTAACACATGTATTAAGTGTCAAGTGCTTATAAATGGCTTACATGTTCACAAATCGAGTTATTCTTTGTTCTCTTTGTTTTGACGTTTTTAAAATCGGTTGGGCGCACATTTTAAAAATGTTTATTTATTTGATACTGCAAATGTTTGGCAATTAGGGGAAAATATATAAATAAATTGAATATTTATTAGACAAATATTTAAGAAATAGTGAAAATATTTTAGACACATAGCCAGTTAATAAACGAATTTATTTTAAAATCAATTAATAATGTTCTCAAATGTATGCATTAAAATATTATTTGACACTTTCAAGCTTAAGAATTTCAGAACCTAATAAATAAATGTATGACATTTTAAATATTTTGTCTACCTTTTTCCGTTAAATGATTTCAAAATTTCTACATTTATACTTTTATTTACCAAATTTCTACATTCTACAGCGTACTAACCAGAGGTTAAAGTCCACGCTGGAGTTAGCTGAGCTTTACACCCACATTTTGGGTAGTCGATACCAGATGGCGCCAAAAGCTCCAAGCGCAAGCATGTAAAATATATTTTATGTTACTGTTGGGGATTCCCCATCATCACAAGCTAATCTCCCTCACCTCCAGCCCTATATAGAATAAACCGACTTTTCGATCATGTAACTATTTAGTCAAAGGCACACTGACCTTACCTTACATATGGTAATTAATTTTAAGGAGCTTAGGGATAATGCAATATGTTAATGATGCTAACGTATATTGCAATATTGAAGAATCCTTTGGGTTTGAGTAATATGTTAACTAATAAAAAAACTGGTTGCCTTTAAATTGCCTTTAAAACCAACAAAATAAACATGTAATATTAATACATAATTAAATGCATATTTATTTATTTAACATTTATTTTATTGTCTGGAAAAGAAAAAGTTTTATAATATTAGTACAAAACGTAAACATCCAAATCGTACTTATTTCTCATAATGTAAATGCTCATATTATAAATATTACAATTTCATTATCTATAATTTGAGGCCACAACACAAAAACCTACGATTGTCCGGGGGCAAATATTTGTTGGTATTGCCAGCGATTTTCCGATTATTTTCGTTCTCAAAGTTCATTGCATTACATTTCCAATTATGTTTTCTTTCCCCGGAATTATCTCAGCGAATCAACAGTCGCCGCCAAGTTGGACTAAGCGGCTAAGCCGAAGTGGGTTCCATAATTGGAATTCGGCCAAATCAAAATACCAGCAGCAGCAGCAACAGTGGGGAAATGAAAATGAATTATTGGGCAAAGATTGTCCGGCGGATTTGGTCTCCATTCCGCCATTCCCTCATTATCGGAATCTATGGCAACATTTCGCTATTTGTCGCCCATTTCTGAGGGATGTGTCTAAGTTGGTCCGCTTGCTCCCTCGCTCTAGCGCTCGTTCTGTGATTTTTTCAATCAAAATTTCAAAGCCAACTTAAGCTGAGCGGGATTTGGCGAATGTGTTTGCCAACGGCAGTGACTCCGACTCTGCTCTTCGCAGAGGTCCTTCGGCGCTTTGGGATCCCTGAATTGGGTAACCAAGAGTCGCGAACCATCCGTCTGTGTGCTTTGTCTTATTTTCATTTCGCCTTGCTGGTTTTTATTTGTTGTCTGTTATCTATTTGTGTTTACTTTCCTTTCGCCATAAGGCGACAATCGCTCCCATTGCCATCGCCAGCGCCATCATCATCACCATCATCATCATCATTGGCATCTCAACATCGCCATTTTGGGGGCTTTTGGCTTGGTTGGGTGGCGGCATTCGGTCCGTGGTAATCCAGGGATCCCTAAACTAAACTAAATCAAAACCAAAATCGAATCGAATTTATTGTCATCTCCATTTTGCGCCTCAGATTATGCCACAGATTCCGTCCTCGGGTTTCAATTTCGGTGTGAACTCTTGCTCTTGGGTTCACAGCAACTTGGAGTTGTTTTCCCCATTTTTATACTCATGGAGTTCTAGGGGGATATATTGTTGGTAATGAGGCGAAGGGAATACACATAGTTTGGATATATTTTCTTAAAAGTTATATTAAATAAATTATCTAAGTAATGCCATTATTATTCCTTGCTTTTGTTACTGAAAATCTATTTTTTCCTTCCTAAGATATAGAATAAAGCCATAGACTCTTATATCAATAATATTAGTGGAGTTTTTAACCTAATAAAATATATAAAAATTAAAAAGTAAGTTTAACAGATATTTTCTAAGAACACGCTGATAGTCCCGAATAGACACTTTAACTTATTAGTACCGGGTATCCCATGGTCGTGGCTTTCGCTCTTTTCTTGTATTTCTTTGTCGAGGATTATGGTTACGCTTCGCCTGAAGCTACAGGTTATGATGATTGCCGCTGTGCTCTGGTTTTTGTCCTCTGTGCTTTGGCATTTTGTCTGCGTTTTGTCCCAGCATCGCCCCCGCAATTTCTGCTGATTGTTGTGTTTTCGAGCAGCTGCAATCAAAAATACATCATTGATGGGTGCCCCTGACGGCACCACGGTTTGGCCCCAATTGTCCTGTACTTTGGTGCCAAACTGATGCTGACACGGCGGCTTACCCCGAAAGTTTTCACTTTCTCCGGCAATTAAGTCGGGGTCAAAGTTAAGTTGCATGTTGCATGCAATGCCTATCGTTAGAGGCATTGGGCAAAAATTTAATTTCTAACTAATTGTTTTTGCAGGGCTAACTACGAGCTGGCTCTCTGACAGCTGGCTGAGTGTGTGTGACTGGTGTGTGTGTGTGTGTGTGTGTGGCACGTGGTAGCCGCGACTCAACTGCCAGCTAGTTGGTTTTCCTGGCTTTCCTGCAGCTGGCTTTGCTCCGAGTCCTCAGACAGTCGCTGCACTTGACAGCGGCTGCGTGCGGCTTTTCACCTCCATTGTCTCCCCATTTTCCAGCCCCATTTTCCGACACCCTGGAGTGCGTGTGTGTGCGTAGCATTGATTTTGTGGCCTTGCACATTTCCTCGTCATAACAAAGCTTTCTGCTGCGTCTTTTGATTGCGGTTTATAATGCGTCCGTTGCAATAATTTGGTTGCTCTGTATCCGATTGCGGCTTTTCGCTGTCCAAGGCAGGTATATATGCATATTATGCTGTCTTCATATTTCTCATAATTATTTATAGCTGTCTGTTTAAAGGAATACACTTGACAAATGTTAATTGGAGGCGCTTTTGCTGGAAGTTAAAACTTTACTTGAAAAAAAGAATAGGTGACAATTATTTCAGGGCCAGGGCCAAAAAATACGTTTTAAAGTTTTATTTTTCATAAATCTAAAATCGCCCTGATACAACCTACATTCAATTAAATGCTGTTAATCCCTGAAATTTCATTAGTACAAAAAAAGCAATTTATTTTTGTTGAATATTTTGCTCGAATATTGAATTTAATGCTTTGGCTGTAAACAAATTCAACAAATTGAGTTGTCAATGTCCCAATTTCATTGTTTTTTCCCCGAATTTTCCTTCTCCGCTGGCAGCCCACATATACGACTCGATTCGTGACAAAAAAGTGAGATGGACAATACAAAATAATGGAAGCACAAAGAAGGGCAAATTTGTTTTTGATAGAAAGTCATGTCAAAAACAATGTCCCCAACTATTGTATGTCATCCTTTTTGCTTTTTTTTTTTGTTGCAGAGGGTGCAGGCTAAAAGGGCACAGAGGGAGGGCACTTGAAAATTGCGCCACAGACCCGTTGAGTTCGAGAGTTGACCCTCATCAAAAGCTAACTAAAAACTTTTCGTTTTACTTTAGTTTTTATTCCGAATCTCTCTTTATTTCCATCTGCCCCCGCTTAGATGTATCTATGTGCGGGTATCTGCACTTGGGGAAAAATATGTGTCTTTGAGTTTTAGGGAATTTAAGTGGTCGGGAGGTTTTTCTAAAAAATTCTTAGTTGGTATGAACTACTAAATTATTTTATTTAGAGAAAGGTTAAACTATAACGCTTTCTTTGACAAGATCTTTAGGCTTTTTTTTGGCATGAAGTCGCATTTTGATTTAATAGCTTAAATGTTTTTCTCTTAACGCCGTAGAATTTAACTCTTTATTTAAGGAGACTTTATTAATATTTATAAAAGTGTCTAAACTATTTTTTATAATATAATACAAATATATTTTTCCTGTGTAGGAATATCTGTGTACGGTTATCTCCGTGTGTGTATGATTTTGTTGTTTTTGTCTTTCGGCCAAAGTGGAAAATAAATGGTTCCGCAGGATGACCATTTGCGTGATGTGCATGTGTGTGTGTGTGTGTGAGTGTGTCCGTCTCCTCTGCCGTGTTTGGTCAAAAAGTTGAAAGCCGAGCGTCACTTTTTGCACAATCCGAAACAGCAACAACAACAACTACATCTGTGGCCAAAACAAAAGTCAAAATGAGAAGTCCAAAACAAAAAATCCAATAGAAATTTAAACAGTTTGACGCATTAAATACTCATTGGGCAAGTTGCCGAGACTTGGATTCTGGCACATTTTGGGTGGCTTGTTGCCTGATTTTCGAGGGGGCATGGCAATGTGTTTGGTTGCACCAAAAACCCACTAACGACTGGGGGAAAGTGGTGACACAACATATGGAGCAGGCCATGGTTTTGTCAACGAACAAGTCGCATCTGTTAGTTGTGCAATATTTGACTATAAAGCTAATTGCAACGGAATTGGCGTTGATTTTGGTTCTTTAAGCACTTCGATAAGGATAAAGGGAACAAATATAAGGGATCCCTTGTTAATTAAATGTACGTGACATGAATTTTATTCGAGAAATCGTTTTCTAAATATTGATTTAAGTTCCATTTCAGTTATGTACACAAATTTTTAACATAACATTCAAGTGTTTATTTCCTCCTGAATGACTTTTATTAAAATAAACATTTGTATCTCCAAATATTAATACTCTTAGAAATACCTTAATATTTAATTCCTTACCCTTACCTAATATTATTGCGACCACATTTTGCCCGCAAGGACCTTGTCGCCCACAAAATCGGCCTCTCTCTAATACGCACAAATCTGCTAAATGTCAAGGAGCTCAGGCGGCTTTCACTCGAATCTCCGGAATCCATATTTAATTATGGAACTGTAGACCTTTGCCCACTTCTCAGGAAATGTTAACCCTTTACCTAACTGCTTAGACTTAATTAGGATTCCGTGCTCATCCCGATCATAGTCGCAGTCATCATAATCATCACAGTTCTGAGTTGGGACGGACGGTGTCAGAAGTGCCACTTCATCAGTCAGTATCGAGGCGGTCCCTTTACCTTTACCAGAGAGGCTCCAGAGCCACCACAGCCACCGGCAGTTGTCCGCGCCAACTGATTTCCAACCTGCTCATCTTTCTGCCCACCTGAAACACTGAAAGAAACTAATTAAATTATATTTGGATTTAAAAATGTGAGTTTGGAGATTTTTAATGCTAGATGAGCTATTTTTAATCATTATTTTAAATATTTTGTAATGCGTTTTTCGTTTTTACACACATTTAAACAGATGTAAATTTATATTTCATTTATTACACAAGAATTTATATCAAAGAATTGATAATTCTTATTCATTTTGCTTAAACTAGTTTTTTAGTTAAATTATTTAGTAATTTTCTTTAGTAATTTTCCATGAATTATTTGAATAAATAATATCGTAGAATTAAGAGTAAAATGTTGGTTTAGAGTTTTAAGGTAAATCGTGTTTCCACTTAAAAGTATTTTATTCTAAGGACTTCTTACCTTCCCTATTATTTTTTATTATAATAATTTTGCTTAGTGCAGAAAGGGTGTCCAGTGGGAGGCCAGTTCCCTGTGCTGCCAGGATTGTGTGTTGCCTGGATGGGCCTTGGGTGTGTGTGTATTTTGGGGCTACTCCCTTTGTTTGCACTTCCGACTGACGGAGGCCCAAAGGCGCTTGCCAGATTTCGTCGGACGTGTGTGTGTGGTTTTTGGTGGATTTACTCGAGGGGCATCGGCATCTGAACGGCTTAGCGCTAAAATGTGTGTCTACCTGGGCAGGTATACCAGTCATATCTGTGTGTGTTTGTGTGCGAGTGTGCCGCTGATGGAATTTTAATTAAATACTCGGGTGTCTATGTTAATTTATATGCGCATATGCTTAGCCAGCCAGCCAGTCTGGCAATTCCATTTTCCATTTTCCGCTCTCCACTCTGCGCTCTGCGCTCACCATTCTTCACATTGATATGGCGACGATGGGACTGGGACTGGGTCGGGACTGGGCCTGTGAGTTTCGGTGGAGGACTCACCTTTGAAGTGGCTGCGCATGTTTGTGATTAAGAGCTTTTTGCTCCCGTCCTTGTCCTTAACTCAATTTCATTGTTTAAAATTTAATTATAATTTAATGCTTAGTAAGCACTATTTCTCGCATGAAGTTCTACGCCCGTTTTTCCCCACGCTTTCCGCCTTTTTCCCCCCTTTTTCGGTTGCTGCGGTTTTCCTTTTGGGTTCGCTTCTAGGTCGCTTTCTGTCAAAGCCACTTGATATTATAACGTCGCCGACTGTCTGTCTGTCTGTCTGTCTGCTCCCTGCTCACTCCCTTTGTCTATGCCTGCCTCGGTTTTAGAATTCCCCAAGTTATTCGGTTTCGGTTTTTGGGGCCTTTGTCTGCGTTTCGGCCCCGTCACCTGGCTCTGGTTCGGTTCGAGATGAAACCCAATGCGACCTGATATGGAAATAATTCGCTGCGTGGGCTGCTTGGCTTTCTGGAATTCGCGTCGGCAACAGATTGGCATTTTCACATCATTTCGGGCACAACTAATTGCGGTTGAAGGACAAACACAAAAGCATTTAAATTGTTACATATATATTTAAAATATTTGATAGATATTTTATTTTTGAGATTTCGTCGGCAGATTTAATTCAAATAAATCGAGACTCGAATATTATGCCAAAACGAAGATAAAAGATATTGAAGACAAGCATTCGCTGAACTTATACTTGGGAATTTAAGTATATTTAATTTTTCTAAAGTATATATTCTTATTATGCTAGGTTAGTAAAATATCAATGTGTACCTTCTCTCTCTTAATTTTTAATCACCAAAAAACTCATTAAATTTGTTTAATTATTTCCATATTTATTTTTCAAAAATATATTGACAGTGTCGTCAATTCTTTAATAATCTCTCTCTTCTATCTACAATTTATTTAAACCTATAATCTCAACAAGTACATTCCAGCAGCCGGTCGCTGCTACGTAATGGTGTCCCAGTTCTCCTTGATCTTGGCCAGATTGGCCCTGCTGATGGCATGTCCTGGCTGGAGTTCCAGGGCCCTGTAATAGCACTCAGCCGCATCCCTTCGGAGGCCTCGCATCTGCAGGATGGCTCCCAGGTTGGCGTGGGCATGAGCTGCCAGCGGTTGCATATTGACCGCCTTTCGGTACCACAATTCCGCCTCGACCAGGCGGTTTAGCAGTCGCAGGGCATCCGCCACGGAGGACTGGAGGACGTAGTCATGGGGTGCCAGGGCAGCGGCTCGCAAGCGGAGACTGAGCGCCTCCTGATGCCGCTCCTGTTGTTCCAGGAAGTCAGCTGAATAAGGTGAATTTATATTAAATTCATTTGTTAATTTATCTTCTTTATTAAAGCCCTAAAAAAAATAATATATAACTACTAATTCTTACCGTAATGATGATGTGAACTGGCCTCCAAGGGCGCCAACTGCAGGGCTCTCTTGAACCACATTTCTGCTTCGGCCAGGCGACTGCCCTATAAGTGCCACAAGTTTATTATTACTTTTCCATTTTTTAAAATATTATTTTCACTTACATTCCTGGCCAGCGTCTGGCCGAAGGTGACATAGGCTGCTCCCTGCAGCGGCTGCAGTTCCATGGCCAATCTCTGCTGATACTCCGCCTCATCCCAATGCTGCATCTCGGCATGGATTTCCCCAAGACGCAGATGCAGCATTGCCCTCTGCTTTTGGGGCAGTGAGGCAAGTGCTTCTAGGGATTCCTTGAGCATCGAAGCAGCCTCCAGCAGATTGCCCTCGGAGCGGAGCAGGCCACTCAGTTGCAGGTAGCAGGTGTAGCGTGCCTCCTCATGAGCCCCTCGATCCCGTACCCCAAGCCCATCCAATCGAGCTCCCGTCCGGAGCACCGAGATGGCTTCCTGCCGATGGTCGGCCAGGGATAACAGGGATGTGCCCAGATTCAAATAGGCCACGGCCAGCTGAGGGCGCAATCCAATGGCCCGGCGATAGCAGGGAATTGCTGAACTGAAGTTGAGTTGCCGCTGGTGCACCACCCCCCTGGAAATAGTAAACCAAATGGGGATAGGATTAATTGAAATAAAAGTTAGAGAAAAATATTTATGGCAAATGTGAAAGAAATACAAAATTATTGACAATTTTTGAGCCTTAGTCATCGTGAAATTAAACATTTTAAGCTAACATCAGCCATCACTGGAATCAGGTTAAAATATGCAAAATATTTAAGTGAAATCAAACTATTTTCTTCTCGGCCGCCCTGAATTCCTATCTAAATCCAACAATGAACTAAACTTCAAAGAAATTTACTTTAAGAACACTCCTTGTAGTTCTTTACTCTCTGGGAAATTAAAGAGGGGAGAAAAAAAAAATGCAAAACCATAAAGGACAGAGCTGTGGAAAGCAAAGTTCCTCAACTCGAGGACGAGGACTGCTCGCTGCCTCTAAAAGTGTTGGGAGTAAATTAACTCTGCGTTTGCTTTGCTGCGGTTTCCACGGGCTAATTGCAGGCAGCGGCGGCGGCGGCGGTGGCGCGAATACTTGAAAGCGCTGAATGCTGACCTTCAAGTTGATTTTGGCTAGGCTTCATTTAATTAAGGGACCGCCCTTTGAGTGGCCATAGAAGGAGTCGGATATGCCTCCAGCCCCAGCTTATATATTTGCTTGATTCACAAACAAGCATCGCCCCGTCCATACACGTATGCATAGATCCATTGTGTCGTCTGGTGGTTATTCACACATGACCGGATGTCTGAGCGCCCAAACCAAACACATCGTTTTGGGTTTACACAGAAAGAAATAAAGATCATTTGAGGTTAATTTATATAAATAAAAATTCAACATAAATCTATTGAGTAATATTAAAGAGTTATAAATACCAAGTAAATATGTTTAAGTAAAGTTATGTATGTAACTTTAACCCAAATATTAAATATAGCTGACATTCTAAACTCATTTTATACTCATTAAATTATGAATAATACGTATTGTCGCCCTTAATCGACTTCTGAAGGTATTAATAGGTTTAAAAGTCTTAAAGCCAAATTAAAAGTTCGCTTATACTAAAAAATACCTATTATAAATAAATTTCTACAGCGCAAAGTCCCTTTAAATATATATTATTATAATCCTGAAAGTTTTTTACAAGTTACACTTTTTTTAAAGCTGATACAGAAGTTTGATTTTTAGAAGTTCGCTAGTAACTTCACCAGTTAACTTTCCACCGCATTTTTCCTGTGCATCCATGGGTAAATGCTTTTAGATAAAGGCAGCTTTTTATTTTCAGCAATCCTGAAGAACGAAACGCAACGAAACAGTGTAAAATAAACCTAAGCACAGATTGCACAGTAACTGCAACACCAGCAACGGTGGCAGCAACATAACAAAATTATTCAAACAAACGGCGCACACTCTGAATTTTGTGTTGAGTAGCGACAAGGCTATAAAATCAACAAGAGGGCAGATTGTAAAGACTTTGGATTTCCACAAAAAGCAGCTTATATCTTAGCTACATGTCAAGATACAAAAAAAAAAAACTAGGTTGCCTGAGCTGGTAAACTCTGGAGCATAGAATTGTGCAATTGTTGCACATGGCAATGTAAATATGACTTGCAGCTTATTAAAAAATCCCAGAAAATCATAGGGAAATATTTTGACTTTTGTCAGTAATAAAATATTATTCTTTAATCTGAATTTTATATGATTTTATGTGTTTTTGTGAAGTATAAAATGGAAGAGTGTTGGCTTTATTTTGACAATGATGTAAATATGTCGGAAAACTATATTGCACGTTATAAATATAAAAAAATTTAGTTTTAGTTAAAACGAAACTGGATTTTAATGTTACTTCGATAGAAGGTGGCTTAGGAAAGTAATAAATAATCATGATTTAAATACAAGAAATCTATTTACCAATACCAAACCCTTTGTTTTTATAAGTAAATTATTTTTATCTCCCCCGAATGACTCTAAAATATTTTTTCTTTTACATTTGTTCCCCATTTTTATTCCAGAAATTTGCATATCGGACCCCTTGGATTCATCGATTAGCTTTTCGCCTGGGAGACAAAAGAGGGTGAGGGTGAGGTGTGGGTGTGGAAACTTTTCAATAAACACTGGCATATGCCGCAACATCGAAAGCTGAATTTGTTTAAATTTTATTTTCGTGTGAGCTGCCATTCCGGCATTCGGCATTCCATGTTGAAAGCCCCTCGTCGTTGCCCACAGTTTCGGGCCATTTCCCCATTTGCAATCCAGGATAAAAAAGGGTTGGGAATAAAATAAAATAAACCGAAAAAAGGGAACCATGTGAATGCATGCGAATTGCAACCGAACAACGGATGGATTTGCTCAACTGAATATTGAGTATTCTATTTTATACTATTCCCCCCAGTGGGGTCTGCAAAAAACCAGCCCCATGTTGTTCTATTTCTATTTATTTTGGTGCTATTTTTTGCTTTGTGCAGGTAAGCAAACAGCAGCAGCCACACACACACACTCTTCAAATAAGTGCAGGGCTGGGATAAAGCGAGCAGAAGGGGTGGAAAACAGAAATCGAATTATACAGCTCAGTGATTTTTTGGTTTTGGTGTTTGCCTGCCTGTTACTTTGACTTCCCGCCGCCTGGCATCAGTACCCGCATCCTTGCATCCTCGCATCCTGGCATCCACACCCACCACTCAACTTATCCTTTGCTGTGGCATTTTGCAGCTAAAAATCAGAGCGGCATCAGCCGAGGAGCACAACAAATCCATGACAGTTGACTGGCACCTGGCTAGACTCTTTTGCTAGGACCAAAAGGAGCAACAGGAGCTGGATGTGAGAGAGACGTGGCACGTGGCTGGATCCGGGATCCGTAGCCGCAGGGCGCAAGGTGCTCGGCCGGAGATATCCTGGCTATTGATGGCTTACGAGTAAATAATGTACAAACAGCTGCTTATCCGCGACGCACCCAGGGCTTGCGGGTTTCGGGGCGGGGTTGAAGGGCACCTGACATTGATTTTCGATTAGAAAACGGAAAATGCTGCCACACCACCACCACTACCACCATCAACCTTCGCCAGCCATCACAATTTCACAGCTTGGCAAGCTCTTAAAGCTTTCATAATGTACATGCTACATGCCTTTTTTGACTTTCAGATTAGCCAGCTATTGGGCACTGAGCGAAATAAATGTATAACAATTTTAAATCAATTGTTAAAAATGTTTTTGTACCTTAGGAATTTAATAAGGACCCATAATAAATTTTCTTTTAATTTTAAACCAGTGTAAAAGCAACCCCAAAATGTAATCAACCAAGCTAAAGGCAATTTTAGAGAAGGAATTATTTAATTTCTCGAAAATATAGTAGAAAGTCAAGTATAAGTATAAAAAGTTTTTTTATAATTATAAATATTAATAGAGAAGACAATTAAAATATATAAGAAAGAAAATATGAATAAAGTGATAAAAGTTCTACTGTTTTCTGCCAAAGTATTTTAAATATTATTAAGCCAAGAAAATCTAGATAACAGTTTAATAAAAATTATTTTCACAAACAACCACTTGGTCTGGGTCAACTCTTTGTAATTTTACAAAAAATATTTAATTAAATAGCCAACAAACAAATCTTCACACATTTTTTTTAGAGTGCACTTAAGACGGAGGCCATGTAAAAGAGGCTGAAGCTGCCGCTGCTGCTGCCGTTGCATTCTGCAAGTGGACAAGGCAAAAATTCAATCAGACAACTTTTCGATAAGCTGCAAAGGCTACTCTGCGAAGGCGGATGGAAAATGGCAAGAAGTGGGAAAACGGGTAAGCAGGGGGTCGAGAAAAGCGTTTTAAACTTTCACGGCACTAAAATGAAATCTCTGCGTTGGCTTCCCTGCAGCTCCATGGTCCGGACTCCGGGCTCCGGACTCCGTAGACCAGAGGCCAATGTGCCGCTGCGGCGGCTAACGTCTCGTGTATCGTTTTGAGCCAAGTTAATAACCTGCAGGCGAGAAGCCTTAGCAGTTATGAAGTTCGCGCTTTGCTTTTATGTCATTGACATTATTTGAAATTGTATCTAAGCCGTCAACAGTTCTATTTTTTCTTTCTTTCTTTCTGCTCCCTTTATTCCTTGTCTTTTTACTTTCTTTGACTTTGATATATTTTTCGCTGAGGCTTGCCGCAGGACTTGAAGGGATATTGTCGAGCTGCTCAAGAGCTTGTTAGCTTATAAGACGGGATAAGTAAAGTTTAGTTCGGTTTACCAAGATTTGGCCTAGAACTCTAAGAAAATTACTATTACTATTTATTTCCTCAAAAACAAGGAACATTTAGAACTCTAAACTTTTTGGGATACTTTTTTGAAACCTTTTTTAATAATCTAAAAAATATTCTACAGTTTTTGTTTATTTTCTTTTACCTTTCATTGAACAATAAATGAAATATATTTTTAAGCCTTATTCGGTTATTGTTAGAACTTTTGTTCAGACACAAAAAATGGACTGCCCAATATACTGTTCAAAATAATCTTCAATATGAGCATTAATACGCCAGTTGGCCATAAGCCGATAATTCCTGTGTATATATACACGTGCATTTACACTTCAAATGCGAAACCATACAAATATGGAATTTAAAGAGGCTTTTTGGAAGCGTCGCGGGTAAAACAAAACGCTTTAGTTAAATATTTACTTAAATGAGGAAAAACAGAATTACTGCATGGAGCTTCCAAGGGAAACAAAGCGATTAATGCACTCCTCCCTGGGGTAAGTGCGCCTCGCTGCGTCGAATGTTTTCCATAGTTTTTAGCACTCAGTTTTTCGCAACGAAGGCAATTTGGCGGATGTATGATGATGAGGTAGCTCCCCAGCTGCCGCCATTGTCCATGGCTCTCGGGAGTTCTCAGCAATTATTTGTATTGGACCCCCAGTTCCTTCATTTTTTTTAGTTGGCAACTTTTCCCCTGACGGGAAGCTGGAAAAATGACTTGGCAGGCGGGCGAAAAGGGATTTACCTACAATTTGCCAAGGAAGCAATGCGAAAGGATTTATACCATGCGTCTTTTGCTCTTCTTTTTTGGAGCGTAAAGCCTATTATGTCAAACACAATAATCAACAAGCACCGCCAAGGCGACAGGCGGCAGCAGCACCAGCAACAATAGTGACAACAGGGCGTATGAGCAATGGGGTGCTTGGCTTGCAAGGACACTACGGCGAATGCGAGGAGAAGCGGGAGACCGAGGATCGGCCAGCAGTGAAAATGACGTCCTGCATATTCAAAAGGAGTGCAGCAGTCACGCTGCCTATCCCACAGTGGAAGGGAGAGACCTAAACCCGAGTTAAAGTATTTATTTTAAGTTGAAGAACTTGAATCTCTAAAATTAAATTATTGAATGATCTATTTGAGAAATAATGGATAGAAGCTTACATAATATACACTGTCACTTAATTCTTCCCTTCGCCTAGTGAAGCTCAAGTGGAAATCTTAATTACCGCCGCGTGTCTTTTGACAAGCATTTCCGCTTCCGGTCCCATGGTGGCCTTCGATGGGGTGTCGAGTGCGATTCGTTAAGCGTTGGCATGTTTGCGTTTCCCTCGTAATGCATGGCACTCCGCTTTCCCTACTCAACTTCACCCCTTTCTCTCGCCATCAAGCTGCTGCCCAAATCCCGAGAGGGAAAATGGTCATAAGGGGGCGTGGCAGGGGCAACGTCTGCTCAGCGTTCACAGCGTTCTCAGTTGGCGGTCGCCGTTAGCGTCGATGCAACGAGTAAATTGCACTATGACTATCCAAAGCTGCCCCCGTAATGCCCTTGTGTGTGTGTCTGCGAGTGTGCGAGTGCTCGAGTGTGCCTGCTATATGTCCAAAGTGGAAGTGTCATTGGCCTCGAACTCGGGGAAAAAAAAGAAAGCATACCATTGACTTACTTAAGATTTTAAGTAGTTTCAGCAAAGTAGGAATCCCCTAACAATATCATTATAAATAGAATTTTCTTATATAGAATATACATTATTTATTTCCTTTTATAACCGTCTAGTACCTGCTTTTTTTTTGAGTGCTGGGTATGGGGGATAAGCAGGATGCCAACGTCATGCGTCAGCAGTTTTATTTTCTCATATTGTTGCATCAAGTGCAGCTTGTAAGCAGAAATGCCAATTTTTGTTTCTTTTGTTGTTACTATTTTTCCAGACCCATTCCCATTCCCATTCCTATTACAATTCCAGATATGTTATTGTTGCTATGTGAATGTGTGTGTGTGTGTGCAGGGCATTATATATGTCGGGGCTTTTGTTTATTTATTGTGTTAGACAAGTGAAATGGTTTCGGAATGCCGAAGAATGCAATTGTCGCAGCTGCTGCTTTATTGCACTGATGTACGCTTGATGTACGTGTTCGACTTGGCGAGAATAGATATCTCTGGACATAAATTAGAAAATCCAGAATAAATATATAAGGATTTAAAGGCATTTGTTTGCTATAACTTGTATTACAACTCTTCCTGAAACCCATATCAATTCAAGACTTCCTCGGACTCCTTTTAAATGGAACATGTGCCCCGAATGCAAATTACAACTCCATGTGTACTTAACTTCAGCCGGCAATCCCAAGTATCTCGAGGAATCTGAACGGTGGCCGGAGAACCCATTCAGTTTTGGCCTAATTAACAGCATATCTGGAGGGGATTAGGGTGCGGAATGCCTCCGCCTCCGCCGCTCTTGCATTCATTTCCAGTCGTATTGTTTCAAAGGCTCGCTCCAAAGGTATAAAGGCGGGACAACAAAAAAAGGACAACAGGGTAGGGGGTAGCTCTGTGGGCGTTGTGAGGTAGAAAAAAAGGCAGGCAGGCAGGCTGGCTGCAACCAGCAGCTATTTGCTGTTGATGGCTGCCGAGTGCATGCAAATTGCCATCCAAAAGATGCAAAACATGTGCCCCCTGCGCTGGAGCTAAAGTTTCTGACCGAGTTGATTTGTATGCGCGATGTAACTGGGCAGTCTTCGCTTCCATCCCATTTCCACCCGCTTTTCCGCCGCTTTTCACCCAGTTTGGGGGTGGAAACCTCACCTTTTTCGTTGCACATTTTTTGTTTTTCCTCAGATGTTGTCCGAACGTTTTTGCTGGCAAACGGAATCGAGAACTGAACAGCAGCAGGGGGAGCAGCTGCATCTGCCGTTCGGCATTAAGAGCAGTCTCCCCGTAAGCTCCCAATAACCCATGGCCCCATACCCAAACCCAACCCAACCCCAAGGTCGCGACAGCCATTCACTTTGAGCTTTTGAATTTTGAAAAGGCTGCCAGCAAAAAAACCGACATCATTTTGTGGATTCAGGTTTCGTGTGGCGGAGCGGCTAAGGCGCGAATTTCGCCTCGATTTCCAAAGGATTCTCGCGTTTTTCAACTGGCCACATGCTCCTCGGGAACGTTTACTCACAGATTAAAGTGCGCATCGGCCATAGAGGGTCGATGTCTAAGGGCCGTCGTCAGGGCCCATTCCGCCTCCTCGTATCTTCCTTGGGAGCTCAGAACGCTGCCCAGGTTGCCCAGAGCTGGAAAATAAAAGAAGTTGAAGTTTAGAAGGATTATTTTAAGAATATTTTAACTCAAATTGCTAAGAATTACAAAATGATGTGGGATAGAAATCTTTAAACTTAAAAAATATGCCGCAAATATTACTCATACGCCACGTAAGCCAAATAAAACATTCCTTTGAGAGTCCATAATAAAAGCGTATGTGGGGGCACTCACCCTTCGGGGGATTCACGCTGATTGCACTTCGGAACAGCTGCTCCTCGTCCCGCCAATCCAAGTTGCGTCTGACGGTGCGCAGGCATTGGATTCCAAGGAGCAGCCCCAGGCCGCAGAGGAGCAGCATCCGGGATCGCCGGGAGCCATGGACCCGCTGCCAGAGACTGCCAAAGCCGTGGCCAAAGAGCAGGCAGTAGCCCACACTCGGCAGGTAGAGCACCCTCTCGGCCATTACAAATCCCACGTAGAAGAGCAGATTGCTGGCGGGCAGGAAAGGCAGCACCAGGAAGGCCACGCTCACAAAGACAGCGGGCGAGGAGGAGGATGTGGAGGAGGCGAAGCTCTTGGAGGCAGGATAATAGCTTGGAGCCGATCTCACATGCTCCGACACCTGGTGGTGGCAATCGCAGGCGAGGCCCAGCCAAGTGTGGCAGCTATTGCCACCCAATCGCCTGAGGAGCGGCAGGGATATGCTCGCCACCTCCGCAAAGTCCATCGAGGCGGTGGAGCGACGCAGTCCAGAGCTTCGCCAAAGCACAGCAATCAGGGATCCGTAGAAGCCGATGCTCAATACGTTCCTGACATCCCAGAGCGTTCTGATCCGTGGCATCGCCTCCATGCCCCAGTCAAAGCTCAGCTCCTGGGGCCACAAGAGCAGTCGAAAGTTGGCCACTGGCAGGTACAGAAAGGTCAGAAACCGAGTCCAAAAGCAGGATTCATGGGCAGCCGGATTGTCTGCGGCTGAAAAGGCAGCGGAGGGACGTGGCAGGACACTCAGGCGACAGTACAAGGCACACAGCAAGGTGACGCTCAGTACAGTGAGAGATCGCAAACGATGCTGCAAGGAGATAATGGAATATCAAGGGAATAAGTTATATTAAATTATATAAATTTATTTAAAAAATATATTTTTTATAATTCAACTCACCTTATCACTACTTTCCCTTCCAATGGCCGACATCACGTCGCACAATCCGCACAGCAGCAGCGCCGTGATGGCCGTCTCCTTGCAGAGCAACGCGGCCAGGGCAAGGACAATGGTGACAGCCAGGGATCCCCATTCCCGGCTGAGCATGTGCCGGCGGTAGGAGAGGTAAGCAAGCAGGTAACACACACAAGCTCCCACATCTGCCCGTCCCACCAACCCGGCCACCGCCTCCGTGTGGATGGGATGCACGGCGAAGAGAGCGCCGGCGGCCAGGACTCCAACTCGAAAGGGCAGCAGAGTATGCCCAACCAGCACCACCAGTCCGGTGGCCAGGCAGTGGAGCAGCACGTTGACCAGGTGATAGCCGGCGGGACTCAGTCCGCCCACCAGGAAATTCAGTCGGAAGCTGAGCACACTCAGCGGACGCCAGGAGCCGTGGGATCCGCTGTCCCACAACGGCGTGCCCCAGAAGTCATTCCGCAGAAGATGAGACAGTGGCCGAGCTGCTGTCACGTCTCCGTTGGCCAAGATGGCGCGTCTGGAAAGGAGATTGGAGAAAAATGCATATAGATGTGGGTGTGGGATGTATACAGGAAAAATCTATTTTCTAATTTTTTTAATTTTTTAATATTACAAAAAGAATTTACTAATAATTCTTATAACATTTTAAGAAACATTTTTTCTCTCTAAAAAATTATCTATTCGTTTAACATAATCTTGATTTTAAGATATCCCATTCTTTAAGTGTTGTCATGGGAGTGTAAGGGTTCACATTACTACAGTTGAAAGCAGCAGCAGACAGCAACCTGTGGCACACCTGTCCAATTAATTAAAATGATTAATTGCTCGGCCCGGAGTATCTAGCCGGTGTTCCCTTGCCTCACACTTTATTGGTACTATCTTCAGTGCCTCCACCAAGGTTGGGTGATTCTGCTCAACTTGACTCGATTCATCTCGGCTTTCCTGCTACACGAAACTCGACAGCCTCAAATTCTATGGGACTGCTTGTGGCTGGGCCTCTAGTCCTATTTATTTTGCTTTTACTTAGATGGGTGAAAACTCTGAAGGAGAGTATATGGGTTTCTTTAATGATTATAACAAAGAAATATTTAAAATACAAGAAATCAGTTGGATATTAATTTCATATATATAGCTTTGGGGGAGTTATAATTATTTTATAAATAAAAGAAAATAAACATAAATATTTACACTAAAATGGACAATAAAAAGATTATCTCTAGATTATTTCTTTATTTCCTAAATTAATTAAATATTCTTCAGAGGTAAGACTTCACTTCTTTTCTCTCGTATATTGTACAAAGGTACTTTAGGGCATTTAAAAGTCTGTAATATTAATCCTTAACAATTTCAAAGCCTGCTATTTTTATTGTCCTTTTGTTTTTGCACTCGGCATAAATATTGTTAAAGTGCCAAGCGACAGTTGACCAACCCCCCCGTTCAGCCCCACCCCCTTCCGTGCACTTGCGGCTTGATTAATTGCCGATTTGTTGGCGTATTTTGTGCTTTTGTTGTTCGCCAGGACACATATATACATATAAACACGAACATTGTCATTGTGTTGTGTAGTGGACGAGGGGTCCTTGGTAATTGCCTCGCCGTTGTAGCGCTCCTTGTTGTCCTAATCGATTTGGCCGGCACAGGGGCACCGGGCACCGGGCACCGGGTCCCGGGTCAGGTGAGGCAGAGCGCCGTATAATCAGGATCAGGGCTAGTTTGTTATCGGCGTTGTTTGTGCGATTGCTGCACAGTTTGCGGAAATTTATGGAGGGCTTGCAATAATACCCCGGCCATTTTATGCATAATTAGTTTTTAGATGTATCCAGTAAATGTCATTAATTAACTTTCTAACTCCAGGCAAGGGTAGAATGGCTGGGGATGGGATTTTTTTAAAGGGTGTTTTTAGATGGATGAAAAATAATAGGAGCATGAACAAAGCCAAAGCAAAAGGTTGACAAGCTAGTGCTTAGGTTTCTCTATTGATTTAAATTACCAATTAAAATAATATATAATAATTTTACAGACAAAAGAATATGTTCCTTATGTGTTGTGTTAGTTGAAGTATTATTTTTCGCATTATATTTTCAGGTGAGGGGTTTTTAGTCTCGCTTTTTACAACAGATCAATGTCCATTAATGACTTTCAAACGAATAAACTATTTCTGTGTGTGCCAAGTAAATATTTTTCTAACCTAATCACTCATATTTAGTTTGGATATTTAAACTCTGGATTCCATAACCTCCATAATTCACGGAATCTCAATTAAATACATTTAATTTATTGATCCAAAGAATTTATTATATATTTCATTCGATTGCGCTCACTTAAATAAACATTTCTGGCAAATTAAAAAGCGTTTGGCTTAATTTCTGGACTGAAAATTAAATGTCGGCTTGTTAAATAATCAAGTTATGTGCGGAGATATTTACTTTAGCTTTTTGTGGCCTCCGGCTGTAGTTTTAGGGTCTTTTGGGTGTACAAAAGTTCAAAGGTTATGCAAACGAAATACATATTCGCCGAAGCCCCGGGTCACAAATGGCAGGTTCTTGAGGGGGAGTGGGACTGGTGGTGGGTTGGTGGACTCCAAAGAAAAGTCATGTGCAAACACATAAGTTAGAAAGCATTTTGAATAAAAATTCGGTTTTCAATTTAATATTTTATTTATCATTCGACGACGAGCGGCGTGTGGAATGGGTGACCGGAAATATGAATTGTGGCAAGGTTTATTGCACGTGTGAGCCTGTGTGGGTGTGTGTGTGTGTGCTGGCAGCTCTTTCAATGCCAGAAAATGGTAATAAAAAGGATGCCAAGTGTGGAGGTTGGTGGTGTTGCCACAAATTGGGTTTACAAATTCGCCGGAGAGACGTGCCCAACTATAAAGCAAAGTTATTGGCAAGGACCAGCGTCGCTGCTGAATGGCTGAGGGAGAAAAGGGAGCGAGTGGGAGGGGACACTCTCATCTACACTTCAATTTCAATTGGCATTCCAAAGGATCCCACTCGGCGGAACACCCCCCTTCCAGCCCTTCCGATCCTTTTAGTTTGCGCCAAAGCAGCCACAAAAATGTCGTTGCGAGCAAACAAATTCTTATCGAAAGGGCACAAAGCAAAAGCCCTGAACGCAGATGAAGGAGCTGCTAAATTGGGAAGAGCTCGCACGGCATACACACTTGTGGTCGAAATATTAAGAGGGAATTACCTTTCCTTTAATCAGTATAAGTAAGATATTTGCAAGCTTGAGCTTTAGATCACCTTTCCAAAAATTATTAAGTATTAAATCATAGTTTATAGGAAGATATCTAAAAATTGTGAATAATATTAGTTAGAAGACATTTATTAAAATAATTTCGTTAACTTCATAAATTATATTCGCAAAAAAAGTATTTCAAATTGTTTTTTAAAACTATTTAAAAAGATAATATGGTTTCAACTTCTCTATTTTCTAAACGTGTTGCACACAAAAATTAAAGAAAAAAATCAGTGTATATTTTTATGCTCTTTAATAAAAGATTTCAAATCACTAAATATTTTATGCGTCATATCTTAATTCTAATTAATTAAATCCAAATAGTATGAATAAAATATATGGGTAGGAGACTTAATTATGAATATAAGCTCTTAAAGATGTATCTCTTTGACTGATTCTACTACCTTAACCTTTGCTGTATGACTCTTAATGCCTTAAGGCTGAGTAAGACTGCTTCTATTTGAAGCTGGTAAGCATTTACCATCTTCCTTGGCCCACAAAAACGAACCGAAAATTGTTCTACGCCTCATTTGCAAGGCGAAGGTAGCTGGGCAAATATTGAAAAGAAATTTCATTGCATACCTCGAGGCGAATGCACACACACACACCCGAAGTCGTAAAGTCGTGTATTTGCGGGTGTTCTATGCAGATGGGCTTAATTCCGGGGCAATGGGTAAAGGGTCGAAGTTGTCGCCATCGTAAGCGTCAACATTATCGTCGTCAGCAGAATTTCCGCAGTTCCCTTTTTTGTGCTTTATCATCGTATAACTAGTGAATGAATAGCAATAGCGAGGCCGACAACCAAAACATCAACACCCTCCAATGGCAACAGCAACGCCACCAAGTACAACAACAGCAACAACGTCACTTTGTCAGCGGCAGGGAACAGTAACAGGGGGGAGTGGCAGGGGTAAGAGGGTAAGAGGGGGCGGTAAGATGTCAGAGGTCAGAGGCAGCAGCAACAACAATGGCCAGGCTTCAAGCAGCTTACAAGTGCGGCATGTTGCTGCCGTTATCGTTCGCTTTTCACTCTCAACTCGAGCAAGAGGAGGCCAAAGACAGGATCAGGAGGGACAGAAGGAGCAGGAGGAGGCAGAGGAGGACCAGAAGTAGGAGCAGCAGTAGGTAGAGGACCTGGAGTAGGAGAGACTCAGGCAATCGAGTAAGAACAACCACAACATACATGGTGTACAGTGGAACAAAGGATCCGAAGAGTCCATTAACTTGTTTATTAAGCCAAATATGACTAGAAATTAGGTATTTAATATTATTATATTAATATAGAAAGTAAGTAACCTTCACATGCTTTCAAATTCCATGTTAAAGTAGCTACTATATTTATTTAATAGCTTTTCGTGAGCCTAAATCCTTGCATATTCACTCCGAGTAATATTTTAAGCTTCCACTCCACTGTGAGCCTCACCTCACATGCTCACATAAGTACGGGGGAACAGCAGGCAAACAGGGCTGTGGTTGGCTTTTGTTGAAGACAATATATCATAGCATCAGCACCGAATGTGGACACCACATTCCTGCCATCCTGCCATCCTGCCTTCCTGCCATCCACCTTCCTGGCTACCCACAACACACCATTTGTATTTGTTGCTGCTGCCGCTGCTGGTGTTGTGCTTATGTAAAGTGAAAATTTTCGATTTTATATACACAACCGAAAAAAAAGAGCACAAAATTCTGTTACTCTGGCTGAAGAACACAACATCGGTACACCTCGCACACCACACCCACCTCCGCTGTGAAGTGTGCCTATCGTCCGATGGTTGTGTGCCATCAAAATTACGTATACGTAACGTTGTTGCCGCTGCTGCTGCTGCTGTCGCTGTCCTTTTAATACGGCACATAAATTATTGTAAGACTGCAGATTGGGGGATGTTTGGCAACATTTTGTTACGGTTCGCTTTTTTCTCTTCGAAATAAAATGAAAATATATCAAGTTGAAGGTGTGAACTTTGGGGTGACCAGCCAAGGTGCGAAGTTCCCTTTAAAATATTAAAGCTTAAAAGTTGCTAGAAATAATTTAATGGCAGCCACTAATCGCTTATAAGCACATCCCATTAGTTCAATTGTTGGAGCAACTTGTGCCGTGAAACACACTCGATCAAAAAGCTGCCAAGCATAACTTATTAAAATCTCATATCTCTCCTTAACAATTGCCAGCAACAGAGATTCCTTAATGCCGAAACATGGCAACGATAGCTCCCAGTGCCCCCATTCCCCAGGCCCAAAGGCAAGCCATTGCTCTTTTTCCAGTTGATAGGAAACAAATTGAAGGGAATTCTGCCATTTAATAAATCATGTTTTGTCTGGCCTGGCTTGACAATAATAACTTGTGCTCGTGTGGTCACAGTGGCCATGTTGTGGGATGACCGCAGGGCATACGAAAGGACCAACCGATAGGTAGGCTCCTGCACCGAGACAAAATCGAGGTAGGATGGGTTTCTTAAGGAAGTAATGGATTTATTATTCTTAGTTTTTGAAATAAGAATATTTATTTTTGGTTTCATAAACCTTTTCCTTACTTTCCTTAATTCCAAATGCTTGCTTAATTTAACTTTCTGTTAGTTAGAAGCCCTTTCCCCTCGACATAACAATGACTGAGTTTATTTTTGGTTGTTTTTTTATTTTCCCCTGTGTAGGACGAAGGTCCTGTGCTCCAACTGGTGTTGGCAACTGCGTGAAAGTGACCGCAGGAGCTTCCGCCCGAGCAAAAAAAAAACATAAACTCGCACACACAACTTTGGCGAAGGCAAAAGGGGCGGCCGAGTTACATAAGTTGCGTTTATTATTTTTGCGCGCGGTGTGTGTATGCTGGCAAGTTTTGCGCTTGTTTTCTGGACAGCACAAAATAACGAGCTCCGAGCTGAGCACTTTCTGCATAACTTGGCCAGATCCAGAGTCGGAGCGAGAGCCAAGACCAATGCCATGTCCCCACCTCAAATCCTGGCAATTGTTCGCCGGCATTGTAGTTGAACCGGGAGCAGTAACAGGAGTCACTTGTTCGCCGGAATGGTCAGAGAGCTCTGACTGGAGGGCTAGACCATTGTATATATGGAGCTGTGCTCCTTGGGGAAATTCCTGTCCATTGTACATGACTTTTGATATTTATGGGTAATTTCGTTTGCGTTTGCAGCATTTCAATGCGGCCAGGTGAGGAGCGGCGGCATAAATCAACATTTTGTTTTTTAATTTGCTCCGTCTGTGACTCTGACTCTGACTGTGACTGTGACTCTGACAATGGCACTGGCCCTCATATATATATACATATATCAACAATGGCCAACAGGCGATAAGCCGGCAACTGGTCCGCTTCAAGTTTTACAATTAGGCGGGGCCCAGAATTTATTACGGCGATTTTATCAAATAAATGGCGGCACTTGGCGCACAATTAATAATAAACTTTTGTATTTTTCGCTGGCCCTTTTTACGCTCTTCAGGGACCTAGCCGGCGACAAAACATCGCTGTTGGCCATAACCAGAGCCAGAGCACCAGAGCACCCAAAAATACCAGAGGACGAAGGACCAATGTCTCGACTGGCGGAGAGTCGCAGCCATTTACCTTCGTCAACGTGCTGACATATGGAATTTTTAATTCGGTTAAATTTTTCTCACCTGTCATCGTAGACAAATCCAGCGTTAAGTGTGTTTAGGTACAGGACAAAAGCCAGCGCCGAGCAGCCGGCAAGTCCTGCGTAGTCCTTGGGCGACAGGGTCGGCAGAGAGGGCGACGTGCTGCAAAACGAGACAGAGAGACAGACAGACGAATGTAGTGGCCGGGGCATAAATATAAAAGTCGAGTGTCATAAAATATATGCTGAAATTCATTCTCGAAGCCTCCTCCTGCAGCGGCAACAAACGGAGAACAAAGCACTTAATCCTGACTGAGGCAGGTCGTCTCCTCGCCCAGATGGGCCATTCTCTGCGGCATTTTCGTTATGACAACATTTACATATTTTCCTTTTTTATCCTCTACCGTTGGTTGCCGTAGCTGTTGGTGATGCCTTAAGCACGATTTAATTACTTAATTTTTTTTAGAATATTCAAGGTGGGCGAAATTGTATAAATACATTTAAAAGGGGAATTTCTTAGCTTAATTATTTATTCTGGAATTCATAGAATTTAATTTATATTTTCCCATGAAAGTCTTTCATTTGAATTCAAAAATACTTTCATGCGTCTAAACCCCTTTTGGCAGCTTTTTATTTGTACTCGGTAAAGCATTTATTTAATTAGTAATTCATCGGAGTTTTGGGAAAAGCATTTGCTGGGTAAGTGATTATTGCATTAACTTAATGTGGATAATTTTAAAATAGTTTTTACTTCTGTCTGCTAAGAACTTAAAGCGATTGAATCAGGGTATTTATAAAGGTATTTCGTTTGGCTTAACTATGTGTACTTAAAGGGACTTATTCAGCACCATATTAGACAATCATTTATGATAGAGTAAAGTATATATATTCTAAGAGGTAGCAGTCTTTAATGTACATGATAAAATGTACATTTACTTAGTCTCGCTTTGAGAAATATCATCATATTTATCTAAAAATTTCCATTTCCCCTACGTGAACTTCTCTCCCAGAGAAACAATCCATTTTTGAGCACCTGAAGCACCTGGAGCACCCCCTTTTGATGGACGGAATTATATCAGTCGCCGTGCGCAATCAGCAATCAAAACTGTTGAATGCAAACAAACCCCGGGGACGACGCACGTAGCTAATGATTATGGCCGCAGTGGAGCTTAATGGCCGGGAACGGAGTGGAATAGCTACGGCTGGACAAGTGCCATCATCAGGATCGACCACAGGGCCATTGTCGTTGTTTCGGTGGTCAGCGTGTCTGTTCTGGTGGCTCAACCCGTTTGTCATGGCATTCTTCGCTTTATATTAGCCGCAGACATGTTGTGTCTACGTGAAGCACTCTCCCCCGGGCTCCCGGAGTCCCAGATCCCTCAGTATCCCGGATTCCAATCCCCCCGCGCCAAAACCAGTTGACGGAAATTAAATGTTACGACGGCATTCTGGATCGTCCTGTCCGGCGAAACACGGAACATGCAATACGAGAATACAAGCTCTGAAATGCAGAATACGGCAATGGCATTCCCATTGTATTACTCCCCGCCTTCCTTTTCGCTGGATTCCGGAATCGGGGCCGCCGTCGCTCCTCCTCATCTGTTTTCGCAGTGGTCGCCGGAGGTGGTGTTGTTGTCATCATCACCATCAGCACCATTACGAATAATGAGTGTGGCTTCGGGGGCGGAGTCTGGGTGGCCTTGGTCCAGTGGGTGGCTTTTTCCTACTCACTGCGTAGTCGCCTTGGTCATGCCATGAAAATTGTTATCTCGCACATTGCAGACGATTTCCGGCAGGCATTTGGACCACGTATGCACACAGACGGGAGGCTAACGCGACTCCAACTGCGACTCCGATCCAGATTTGGATTCGGATTCAGATTCGGGATCCTGATGATGTCGGAAGGTCAACAGAAATTAAGTTCGCACCGTTTGCAAATGACAATGGCGTCCCGAACAATGGTGAGCTGCATACCTTTGAGTTCACAAGAAGTTCAGGTTTGAGGATATTAAAGTAGTCTTTTTAAAATTGTAAAAAAAATATTAATCTAATTAAAAAAGGATCCAGCAAGGCCAAAGAATGTTTAAATATGGTTTATAAATTATTATTATAATTGAAGAAATTATTTGCTTATTAATTTTTGGATTTCCCCTTTCTTTACTAGTTATGGTGAACTTTTATTCATGTATAAATATCTTGATTTTTGTACTTGCCTTTACATTAATTAAATAAATTTTTCCCAGGCAGGATAAAACCCTTAAGCATCTCTACATATATGCTATCTATAATCATAATATTGCAAAATCCAACCAGAAATTTATAAGAAGTAACCGATTTCGGTTTAATCAGGAGCAGCCATAAGCGCCTGGAGCCAAATTAGCTGGCGTTCAATGGCCCATCCCATCCAGCTCATCCACCCTTTCCCCTTGCTCTCCTTGCTGGTGAAGGACAACACTTAGGACCAACACCTACACACACACACACATGTGAGGCGTAACCAATACCCAAACATAGCCGCCTCTTTCGGCTTCGCAATGACGCTGCTAATGAGCTCTAATAACGATAATGACGGCCACGCAAATAGTAAATATAAATACACATGCTTATATATGGAATATGTTCATATATATACATAAATATATATATATGTATATATGGATCTGCGGGAGGGTCGAATGAATGGCCCTCATTTGGGGGCATGATAATGGGTCCCGGCCCTGGGGATGCAACTGATTGGCATTGTCGAGGATGAAAGCGATAGTTCGCCGGAATATGCCTCTTAAATATAATGATTTCCCCAAAAATACCAAAGTGATTTTCGAGCAAGAGGGAAATGCTAACGACAGCTGGATGATTGCCTATGCAAACTCATCGGTATCATTTTTGGTAGCAATATGACGGCACATTTATTTATATTTTATCCATGCCTAAGTATACGTTATAAATAGAGAGTTTGCTATAATGATCTAACATATTTAAAAATATCTGAAAGATTGCTTTAAGTGCATAAATATTTAAAAAGGGTTATGAAACACTTTCTTATAAAACTATTTATTGAGAAAATATCTCATTTACAAGCATTAAAGTGAAGAAAAGAATGTTTAATCAGTTTTCAGCTTCTATTAAATATATAAAATAAACTATTTAATCGTTAAAAAAAACACAGAAGCTCTGTTTAGATTTATATTTATTTTTTCCATAAACCCCTTTTCTAAAGCATACATAAAGCACAGACCGTAGCCACAAAAGAACACATTAATTAAATCATTTTAAACATAATTCAAACCAATTTAAACATGTATCCGCTCTGTAGGCATAAGCTCACCCCCTCCCAAGCGGCGCCCTAATGACATCCCCTAAATCCCGTAATTCCCTCTCGATACTTTAAATAACCGCTTTAATTAAATTTATTGATTTTTGCATTTTAAGCTTTCGGTTTTGTTGTGCCTGCAGACAGAGAGTGAGCTCGAGGCATTCACTCTGCCGTTGTCGTCGGTCCTTTTTTGGGAAATTCGACGACAATCTTAACCCTGACAGCAGACGCCGCCAGGTGTTGGGCGAAAGTTGGGAACAAAGCGCAGACAGGACCTCCTCAAGCAGTGCAATTAATTTCGATTGTCGAAAATAAAGCGAGACAATCACGGGGCCGGCGAGAACTGGGAGCGGCTGAGTATATATTAATCAAATGGCGCCAGAGACGAGGACAGCCGGAAAGGCGAGCACCCTCCAGACGCGTCCTGTCTGTCGACATGAAGAGGCCTCAAGGTCCTGATGAAACACCCAGCCCCCCGCAGCCTACTTCGTGAATTACTTTGCTAATTTTTCCTGAGCCATCTGTCCTTGCTGCGCCAGTGTCTATGTATAGCCCGCACATACACTCGAATCCTGTATAAAGGACGCGCTCGAAAAGTCAAAGTGCAATTAGCAGGCAAGCTCCCTTCTTTTTATTTATCAGTGCAAATATTTATTTTCAATTTCGTATGCAAATGTCGCAGCCGCGCGGCGCCTCCTCCATTAATCACAGCTGCACAGTGCACACCGCCTCCCCGTTGTTTTCAGTGGATGACGATGACGATGACGATGATGATGATGATGTGGTGCCGACTGCGTGGAAGGAAGGAAAGAAAATAATTAGGTTGTCATGTTTACGGCGCTGAAATTAGCTGGCAGTATCGGAATGGCACATCTTTGATGTTGATCTCGCGCAGGGCAAAGGCAAAGTATTCGCAAAAGGCGGAAATTTCCATGACTTTTCACTTTTCTACCTTGCCCTTTTTGCCTGTTATGAAACCAGCTTACGAGCTGACCTTATTTCTGGCCTGCACAGGAAATAAAAGTGAGTAATATAAGCCAATTCATGGCCTTTCATTTCTAATTTAATGATAAAATCAATCAAAAACCCATTTAAATTAAGAAATCTTGATTTAATGCTGCTTTTTTAGCTAATAAATATCATAGTGACCAAATTGACATTGAGTTGCATTTTTGTCCTGTGTAACTGGCGACAGACGGAGACGGAAATTGCAGCAAATACAGGCACAAGTACGAGCGCAGCGCACACCTTAAACCGGAAGCGGAAACATTATTCCCAAAATGTCAAAAAACATAACAGAAACCCATTAGACACACTTTTGTTTCTGGGTCACCCAGCAGACTTCCCAACTTCCAAAAGTGAAACTCGGAAGAGGAAAAAGCCAAAATTGTCTGAGGCCGGACTGGCAAAAAAAAAGTGAGAGAGAAAGAGCTGAAACAAAACGAACTGAACGAGTCTGTGGGCGGTTGGACAGGAACTCGACGGCGATTCCGGCACTGACCAGGCCACTCTCCTCTCCTCCATCCACCGGTACCCGGGTCGCACGGAAATCAAGTTGTGTCAACAGCTTAAAAGCCAAAATGTAATAAGCCAGGGAAATGTAATGTAATAAAATATCAAATATAAAATGGCGATGGTCGTCCTGGCGGGAGAGCATTTGTTGCCATTAAAGTTTCACTTTGAAATCGGAGGCGGGCATGGGGGTGCCATGGCCGAGGCCAGGGGAATCGAGGTCGCAGCCAAACAAAGTGTAGAAAATCCGGTGTGGCAATCTAATAATGACACGGAACTGGGATGCCCTTACACAGTCTTATTTTAAAATCACAACTATATCCCTTAAGTCCGCCCTGGAATTATGTCTGGCAAAGGCATTGGGGTTTCACATGCATATTATTATTACTTATTAGTTTATTACTTCTCAGGTTAAGTCTCAAAAGACTTGAAGGATTTTTGTAAGGCGGCTAGAAGTATGGAATAGTTTCTATATATACTATATACATATATTAATAAATATATATATATATATAATAAATAATTTAAAATCCCTGTTTTAAAAAATAATGATTTTCGTTAACTATTAAATAAACTCCCCCTAAATCTCAAAGCCTGAGCAAATTGCTAACGTATTTCAAAATCCTTCTAAGACTTGTTAACGATAATCGCTTGAATAAGAACCTAAAATAGCGATTAAAATCTGTGCCAGAGCTCAGCAATAAATAATACTGTGGCAAGCTTAGGGCCAAAGTAAATATGCCCAGCGCCAAGGGCCATAAAACGGATTGCTTGCCTTTGGATTTTGTGTAGCCGCAAAATATGCAATATTTTATTATTGTTGCCCCGAACAGTATGCAACACTTTATTTCAGCGCTATGCGCTTCCGCTTCAGCTTGGATTTCCTTTGCAAAAAAGGAGGAGAATCCATAGGACGAGAAGGAGCAGGAGCAGGAGGTGGCTCTCGGCAGATCTGGAACAGTTCCAAGCCTTGACTTCTCGGCGCCTGCACTTGTGTGAGTGCCAAAAAGTATGCTAGATAGTTTTTACATGCGATTTGAATGAGCACAAGCGGATATCGCGCTGTGCGCTGGAACGCTTAAGTGGCACTCGGAATCATTTTAAAACACTCGAAAGCTGTTTCTGGAGAGAAGAAAATTATTTTTAGCTGGCAAGCTTCTCTTGGCCAACAGAGTCTGCGGTCCCGGACTTTATTAGTAGCACACAGCTCGGAATTATAAATTTTTGCTTTGAATTTGAGAGGAAACTTTTTGCGCATTGATACGCCACATAATTGAGTTCACAAAACGGAAGTTCTCTCTGCGCCGTTTCTCAATCCCATCCCATCAATGGGACATTGAACCAAAACAACGAACAAATGTTTGTAAACTTTTCTCACCAGGTTTTTTGTATTTATTGTTCGCCTGCCTATTCAGTTTGTTCCTTTTTATATTTTTTACTCGATTCAAGAGTTCAATCAACCCTTTGAAAGTTGGCCGTAACAAAAAGTTGTGAATAACTCGGCTCTGTTGGCCACTACTCAGACTTTTTAATGACCATACCGGCGGGACAGAACTTTCCTCGAAAGCCTTGCCCAAAATTCAAAATTAAAGGCCGAGCAGCAGTCCCGTATCCAGTATCCAGTGTCCCGCATCGTAAAAGGGGCAGGTCCCTCCGGGGACGGCGTTAATTTTATGTCTTGCAGTATGTTGCACGCAATGTAAATGCTAATTGAGAGTGTCTGGAGCTGGAGCTGGAGCTGGTGCTGGGAAATCGAAGGGGCGGCACTTGCTGGCTAATTGCGTAAACCAAGCGTTTGATTGGTATTTGCACAGCAATTGACATTAAACAGTTGAATCAATAAAAAATTCAAACGGAAGCCCGCCACCGCAACAACAACGGCAATCAAGTGCGACTTTCGGCAAATATTTAATGTGCTCCGAGGGGGTTAGAGTTCAAGTATGGGGCCGGGGGCTTTGTTTTAACCCCCAGCCTAATGACTAACTAAACAAGCTGTTATTCCCCCCGCGATATTAGGCCAACAATATTATTATTAGCCCCGCGAACAGCACAACGGTCATTGGCCTGCCCCAATGGAAAAAGTCAAGAAACCTCAATTAGGCTGTCAATCAACACATCAAACGGAGTCAAGTCGCGTCGTTTTGCCCCCCGCGTCCTCGTCGTCGACATTCCGCCAAATAATAGAGCTATTGATTTTCCACCCCTTAGCCTCCGCTCCTGACCCCGTTCTAATGACTATCGCGGCCCGTGGGCGTTGGCTGACATGCCCCAGGCAGTCCTTGATCGCCTAATTAGCCGCCTGTCTGCCGAATTGATGCCTCCTGATTTCCCCGTCTGCGCGCTAAGCCGGGAGAAATTGCCCGTCAAATAATGCAAATAATATTTCGCAGTCAGTTCAAGTGCTTACCAAATGGTGAAGCCTCGATGAGTAGGGCATACTTCGTCCTTAATAGGATTAGGATATAATAGTAAAAGATATTTATATAAGGTATTCGATTTGTTTCCAGAATTCTTGACTTTAAAATTTAAGCTCCGCCAGGCCTCTTCATATATTCCTCGGCCAAACAAATAAATGAATCTCCCGAGTATCGGATTATCCATTTGTTTATGTCTGCTAATTGCCCGAGGAGCAACCACTCCAGACGGTGGATTCCAGTACGAGGCGCCTCCAGGCAAGAATGTGAATGGAGGTGAGTTCCGGGGATTATTCGCCAGTTGATAAACGAGCGGAACTGCAAGGGGACTGACTGAATCTGACTGAATCTCTAAGCCTTTGTTCGATTTAATTATCGGTTGCACAAAGAGCTGGGCGGGAGCGAAATCTTGCCGGGCTTCGAGGGCACATCCTTGCGGCATGTGGCATTTGGCATTTGGCAGGGTTGTAACAAAAAACCAATAACGAAAGTGGAGTTGCATTGCCGGCGATGTCAGCATCCCAGTCCAACCCAGCCATGAGGAATCCTGAATGGTCTCTCCCCCTTATCGATTAGCGCTTGTAACGACCCCTTACCTATGGGAATGTGTGTGCACTCAGAGGAAAAAGGTTTACCAAGAACCAAGAAACCATAAACATCAGGATATTAGTAAAAAATTTACAGCTTATATTCTTCGAGTCATAATTATTTTTTTATCTTCCAAAAGGGTTTATCTAATTTATTATAAATCATTATACAGTTTAAAGTTTTTTACTGTAGTGCACATACAGTGTACACAAACAAACATGTTACTAAAACTGCTGTAACCAGTGACCTCTCAACCCCCAGACCCCCACTGGAGGGTTGTGAGGGTTAAAAGAGCGAGGCTACCAGAGCAAATGACGCTGCAAATGAAAGCAGGAAACGTTGCCGCATTCATTCATTTTACACACAAAAGCCATTAACCGCTTTGATTCCATTGTTTTGTTTGTCATCATCATCATCAGCAGCAGCAGCAGAGCAGCACTACACCCACACCCATCCCAGTCCCAAATCGTCCTCCCAATCCACCTAGAAATCCAGGAACTCCTACCACTTCAATTCCCCGTTCCCCTCCAAGGGGTCACCAGAGGACAAGGGTATGGGGCGAAGTCAAGGCTGTGATTTACACGATTTGCCATTTGATTTTTAATGGACTTTGGCGTCATAGAAACTGTCACTAAAGCCGAGGGCAGTTCGGTTCAGTTTCCCTTAATTGAATTCAGTGAGAGACTTAAATTTAAAGTTTTTAGGGGATATTTTTATTTAATATTTAAATACATTAATATTAAAACAAGTTATAGAAACTTTAACTTAATCCTTGTAGACATTCACAATTTAAATGAATCCTGAAACCGCACAAATCTGGAAATTCTTTCTGTTATTTTTTGTCTGAACCTTCTTTTCTCACCTATGACCTTAGGGACGCATCATGAGCCGAGCACTTTCACCCATTTCAGCCATTGTTGTCCCTCTTGCGCCCCAATATTATTATTATTGAAAGACTTTTGCTGAGCTGCGGGTTTTATAAAGTGCTTGCGGTTCCCTTTCCCTCGCTTCCCTGCCGTGGACCATCAGCCGGCGCGGACCCCGTAGACGGTCTCCGTCGTCCGTCCGGTGATGGCAAAAAACGACTCTTGCGGAAAAATCAACATTGCACAAAAGTTTTCAACGCCCTCGTACCGCCGCCCGGTCTCGCTATCACCAGTACCAGACCCAGCTCCAGAACCAGCCCCAGGACCTGCCCGGCACCCACTGCTACCCGTCGCCATCGTTCATTTCGCTCCCTTTGCATTGCTTTTTTGTTTTGGCTTAGCGTTGATGATGTATGCACTTTGAAAGAGTTGAGCAAAGTGGTTTTTCGGGTTTGATGAGCTAACGTCAAGTCCAGCCCACTTGCCCCATCCCATCCCAGCCTTCCTTCTGGCGGCTGAGAAATATGAGCATGTGCTGGTGTTTGATTTGCCCGAATCCGTGTGTTTGAACTGCGCTGCTGCATAAAGTTATTAATGGACTTCAATGGGGTTTCAATTATGCGATTTCTGCGATTTGAATTTGAATGATATTTTGATTGTTTGCTTGCCTTGGTTTCCCAGGGATTGCCACACTGTTTGATGCACTGAATTGGATTGTTTAATTTAATCAGAGCACTAATGGCTTTGCCACGGGGTCAACTCAACCGTCAATTAATTGGCGAGTAAATCAGTTTGAAAATATAAATTGCCTGATATCAAAGAATTTATTAACGCATATTTTCACAATTTTTAATTTTAAAAAACATAAATTTGATGGAGTTTAATTTGGATAGATAATGAAATGTTTTTATTACGACGAATAATATTTTCAAATGTTATTGGTGATGAAATTAATTTAACTTCGAAGACTTGTTGAATTTATAGAAAATGAATAATCAAATTATTGGAGCTTTTTCTATCATTGATATAAGTATTAAATACATATGTAACTAATATTTTCTCAAATATTTTATATGGCAACAATTGAAGAAATTTTAATGTATTTTCTTTGGTTTCCCCCTTAATGCCTTTTTTTTTTTTTTTTTTAAGTGTAGTCCCACAGATTTTACCAACTTAACTTTAATGACTCTTACGTTAATTAAGATCCAATTAGTTGTTCCGCAGAAATAGTAAATATTAATTATTAATTATTAGTTTCTACTAGGACTTCAATTTGTTGAAACGGTATATAAATCTTGCGTAGAAGAAACAAATGCAACTACAGTCAACGTTTTCTAAAAACAAACCAAAATACTAAAATAAAATGCAGCCGTTCTCATTAAGGAAAATGCAACATGTTCTTCTGCATTTTTATGCGATAGTTTTTATCTTTTCACATAAGAAAATTTATTTATAGAGTAGTGGAAAGAGCTAATTTTACTCTCCCCCATACTTAATAGAATTAGTTTATCCTTTAATTAATGCACTCAGTAAGTTATCTCGCTGAAAATTACATTTTGTTTAGTTATTATCGATAATTATATGCATGTACCGATATTTACTGGCTGGCGCTTTGAAAGTTGTTAATGCTCCACACTAATCGTAATTCATCGATGTGCAACACTGACTTTCTGTCGATCTGGCAACCTTCAAGCAAGCTTCCGCGTTTTAATTTCTTAATTTTCGAAGAGAAAAGTAATTCTCATTGCTTAACTTAAAACATAAATCATAAGTCTTAGAAACTACTGCGATGAAGCGAAGAATGCGTGAACCAGAGGAAGAACCAAGCTTCCGGGAAACTCTATTCTCGCCGTTGGACTTTTATAAAATCTTGACCCAGGCTATGGAAACGAGCCATGGTGAATGTGAATCCGTAAAAGAGACTCCTCGCCCAGTGACTCCCACAGAGGCCGATGTGCTTGATATCTATAAGGACGTGTCCAAGCTGGCGGACATTGAGCGCTATCTGAATTTGCTATACAGGTAAGATGCGAGCCCGCCTACTGGAGTTTAAAGTTTAACCAAGTACGAACGCATCCTTGTAGACCCTTCACTTGCTTCCTTGACACCAAGTGCCAGTACAATCTGCGAAAGCTGAGACGCTGCATGGCCGATAGCATCTACGACCCCGACCGGCACATGGCCCTGATGATGACTCACGTTGCTCCCATGGGCAGCGTTAAGATCTATGCCAATGGCAACATATACTGCCAGGCCTTTAACCGAGGAAGTGCTCTTCGGGTTCTGGCCAAAATGGCGGCGGCTCTGGCGGAAGTGGGCGGCTACTCCCCCTCGCTGCTCCACCCCAAGTTCAACGTGGTCAACGCCACCTTCTGTGTGCCGTTCCCCTTGGACCTGCGGGCCCTGAACGCCCGCAATAAGCCCTACACCGTGTACGTTCCCAGGAAGCAGCCGTTTGTGACCTACCGCATGCCCGAGACCATGATCAAGTTCGCCATCTTCCCCGTGGGCTACGTGTACGTGATGTTCTCCACCCGTCCCAAGGACACCCAGCAGGCCATAGCCCATGTCCTGCCCATACTGTACCTGTACCAGGCCCCCAAACAGCAGGAGCAAGGCGATCTTGAAGTCAGCCGTGGCGATATCAACTTCAAGCTGCTCTGGGAGAGGGAGTTCCAGAAGGAGGACGACTTCTCCATCCAGTGGCGGCCAGAAGCCCTCTAGGCTAGCTTTAAGATTCGCCTGGAGAATATTTTGAATATAACTTCGAGTGAAAGTTTTCATCGCATGCACCTGAGCTTAAATGGTCCATAAATGTCCGGATTACTGCCCGGAGGGAGACAAGTGGTTGGTAAAGTTTTATGACTGCTCTAAAGTGGGGGCTTATGGGTTTGTATGGAAAGTTTGTCTTAAAATCAAGCAGGCTTTCGCAACTCATTGCCTTTTATTCGGGGTCAATGAAAAAGCCCAGTCAGAAATCACTCGCGAATTTACAATGTAGATTTCCAATTGCAGCCCACCTGCAGGCCGAGTGCCTGCCGTGACGCAGATGGCTCTTGTGGCGGTGGCGGTGGTGGTGTTGCCGGTGCTGGGACGGACATCCACTAACATAATAAAAATGACAGCGAGCATGACAAAACCGAACGGCGGCAATATCGAATCGGCAGCGAAAATGTGTCAAATGGAATTTGAAACCATACCTCCGTCACTGCCTGCCTGCCGTCCGTCCAGGTGGAGGCTTCGATTGGCGCCATGAAAAACAATTCAGTGTCATATTTGTGTGCTTTTCGCTTTTTGTGTGTTTGTTTTGTAAACGCAGCAACTCAACTGCTCGCCGGTTCCCTGGTATTTGGTATTTGCAATTTGCGCCGTTACGTGCCGATAATTTGGGGCGTTTTCCGTTTGTCATTCCAACCGCACGGCAGCCGACTCAGTTCTCTATTTGGATTTGAATATTGGGCAATGGAGCTACTGGTGGCCTTGTCCTACGCCTCTACAGGGATGTGCTCTTTAAATATAATTTTCCCCCATTTTAAATGCACCGATTTGTTAGATCTACTCAACTATTAAATAAAACAGCTTTTGTTGAATTTGGCCAAACAGATTTTTTTTTTTTTTTTTTTTTTTTATAAATTGTATCTCTAAAAAAGTGTATTAACAATAAATTTAAGTTGAATTTGGCCAAAATGATAATTTTGTTTTAATTTCGTTTTAAATCTTATTTCTAAAAAAGTGTATAAACAATAAATTTAAGTCCTAACTAATAATTTTGCTGAAGTGCTAAAAAGAAAAGCTCGGAAACTAATAATTTTGTGTAAGTGCTAAAAAAAAAAGATCGGAAACTAATAATTTTGTTGAAGTGCTAAAAAGAAAAGTTCGGAAACTGCCTTAGCAGATGCCCTCACACAGGGTGAACGGCAACTCCCAATACAAGTAATTAAGCTTGGAGCATTTGGAGATCTGTTCGGCGCTCCTCTTGTCTATGTAAACAATCACCTCCATGTTCGGAAAATTTGGGCTGACCGCTTTCCGAGCGTAATCTTCGCCACAGGGATCCAGGGTGGCTCCACTTATTACACTCCACTGGGAGGTGTCCAGCGGGACATTCTGCTTTTCAAGGACCTTAAAGATCCTGCAGAAAGTCCGCTCGTTCGGCGTTGGAATGGTGAAGCACCACCGCTCCAGATCGAAGTGTTTTATAAAAGTCACGCACCTGTAGGGTGGACATATGGGTCGAGTAATTCGCTCGATCCACTGACTTGTTAGGGCGTTTCCAGAGACGATGAGGAGCGCGTTCTCCAAGGGCACCAGTGGGGTGCAGGTGCTGAAAGCCAGGCCATCAGCGTCTAGCGATTTCGGAATTCGCTCTGCTATGTAACTCAGTATAAAATGCTTGTCGTAGCTGCAGGGATCGGCCTCCATGACCACCGCATAGTGACGGCTTTCAGGCATCACTTCTGCGTATTCCGGGCGATCCCTGCTGCCATCGAGGCAGCACTTCTCCGAGTGGCAGCTACTGTCGTCCTGACTCCGATTAGAAAGGGCGCTAATGTTGCCGATCTTGCTGCTGCTCTGGGCGATGCATTCCGCGTCCATAGAGGGACCACAGGTCTGATGTCCATTCGAGGTGCTACAACTGGAACGACTGCAACTAGAGGTGGTAGTAGTAAAACCCCTGCTGTCTATGTTGGACCTTGAGCTTTGTGTTGGATTCGAGTCCACCAGCATTGACTCGCCGGGTTCACCACACTCGCTGTCATCCACAAATCTTAGCCAGCACTTAAATTTATCCTCATGAAGGACCACCAGATCCGTTTTGTGCGGAGCCTGGCCAGAGGCAGGCAAGCCGCGCTCCTGGCACTCCTTGTACACCTTACATATGAGGTCGTGATCTCGAAGTAGGCGTCCAAGGAACTTAATATCCAGTTGCGACCACGGCACCCTTGTGATCTTTTCCAACCTCCGCTTGAGGTCATACACAACAGCCTCCTCGCCAAGCCCGATTACTGGAAGCAGGCCATCAACATTTTCCAAACGTACTTTTAAAAACATATACATTTTTCTTGAAAATAAAAATAATATATAACAATTTATAATATACTACGTATAGAGACTATACAACAATTTATAATAAATAGATGTTTACACTCCCGATTTACAAGTCGAACTGAGCTAGGTTACAACCAGCTTGGCTCCCATTACTTGACATTTCTCGAATTAGCCTACTTCGATGAACATTTTTATTTGGACGAACTTCAAGGCCAAGTTGATCGTGATTTTTTGTAAAATAAACAGGGAGAAGAAAGCGTTTCCGAACATAAAGTATATAGCTCTTTAAGGTTTTAATCCTTTTTTAATAAATTTGAAAAACAAAACAACCTCACTTATGGTCATGGCTCATCCAGAGAATAAATCCCCATAAGTAAGCACTCAGTTTTTGGTGGATTTATCCAGATTAGTGCTCTTAATAACTGAACAAAAATAAAATCCAACTTGGCAGCGGATTTAGAGCTTAAATTCCGGGGGAAAACCAAAAAATAGTTTGCTGAAAACAAATTAACTGAATTCTGCTCATTTGAATTCCAGGCGCAGAGCTAAAAATGCAAAAAGTAATTAATATCCCTGTGTTCGTGTGTCCCTGGCAGGGTCCAAGCTTTGCATTCTGATCCCGCAGGACTCTGTGTGAGTGTGTGTGTGCGGTGGCCAGTGGACTGCATTTTCATAATTTCAGCACAACAGCCGGGGAAGCGAAAGGAGCGAAACGAAGCGCAGTAAATTCCGACGCACTGGAATTTATGCAGCAAATATTAACTTACCGCACACACACGACTCCTGGCGCATAAATCCAAGGAGAGCAGCACGAGCAGGAGCAGGAGCTGGAGCTGGAGCAGGAGCAGCAGCCAAATGATCCCCGACCCGCCGATTTGTGCTTGGCCAGCAAGAACTGACAACAAAACTCATTAGCAGACCCGGCGACCGTGACCGTCGCGCAAATGGGCGTGGACCTGTCCCCGTCCTCGTCCAATCCCATTCCCAAATGGGCGTGGTCCGCTGGTCAACCGCAGCCCGGGAAAGCTAAAGAACTGGAGAAAAGTCTGACCCACGGCGCGGAGCTGCAGGACCGAAAAAAAAACGAAAGAAGAAAGCAGCGTGCACTTCCGTTTGCGAAAAGTTCTCGTTATTTTATTCATATTTTCGCAGGCTGCACTTTATCTCGCTGCGGCGGTCTTAGTTGGCGAAATTGTGTGCAACCACGAAAATCTAATAAGCGCGCAAATTTGTTGACATTGCGCAAATGTTTTTTACGGGCCTAAGAGGCGAAACTTTCGCCCCGTCCAGCCCCCGAAATCGCACAAAACCGCCATCGTTAAAGATGGCTGGCGGTCTGGCCTTGGTCCTTAACCCATTTCGCCGCAGTGCCAGATTCTGTTTTCGGCAACGAGAAAATGAAAAGTTTCGCTCTGCGCCAATTTGGAAGTAATTAAGCTGGCTGCATCCTGCTCTCCGCTTGGATAGTCTCATCCTTTTAATATAAAACGAAAAATATAAACTATATTTAAGTAGGATTTTCTTCTCAGGCGAGTTTACACGAAGATTCTCAGGTACCATTATCATTTGTAGAATTTTATATAATAAATTTAACTGGTGTTGAAGGATAGGTATTTATTTTGTATCCCCGATGTATTGAATTGAGGTTTCCCAACATTCTTATTAAAAAAAGTAGCAGAAGCACAAAAAGGACTTAAGATCCTCTGATAGTTGGTGAAAAAACACAGATTTTCTACCTTCCACCGTGAACCTGATGAAAAGGAAACGGTTTGTTGAGCAAAAAAAAAATATATAAATGAACGCCACTAAAGGATGCGGCGATAAAGGAAGTGTTGCCAGCCGTGGGCGTCCGTCAGAGGCGGCGAGACAATTTCATTAACCGCTGCGCGGTTTAAAGGCCAAGACTTCGGCTCCTTTGATTTTTATCGGTTGACCTCGACACGAGAGTGTCCTGTCTGACAGGATTAAATGCGAGCACAGACCCCGGGGGGCGAAGCGTAAAGTTTTTAATTATTTTTGCGGTTTGAAAATGCACTCTTTCCCTGACAGCGAGCAACCCCCTCGCCGGCTGTCAAGGCGAAGGACATGCGGGCGAGATGCGGATGCAGGATAAAGGAGCAACCGCAGATACCCCCGACTTTTATCAGCGCCTTGCAATTGTCATGTGCGCTCTCTCTGGCGTTCTCGCTGCATTCATTTAAAAGAAAAGTGCAATAACATGTTATTTTACCCCGGACAGGACTTTGGTCTCCGCCTCCTCGGTTATGCCCGCCATGATTGTTAACGGTAAGCGGCTTTAAAACATTCACTGCCTTATTACGAAATTACAAGCGGATGACAGGGACGAGGGCAGTCCTGCCTGCCTGAATTATTCGAAATTCGCGAGTAATTGAAAAAAAAAACGAGGCAGAATAAACGAAATCGAAGGAATGGGTGAGCTGGACACTCGAATCAACTGAAATCAATGAAAAATTCAGTGATTTACATTTCCATTCAGACGCTTTTTTGCTCATTATGGAAATTTATTTATTACGCCCCTCGTTTTGAATAAAAAATCGGTGAAAAAATAAACCCAAATGACAAAGAAATGGTACAGCTTACGCCAAATTAATGCAGATTCAAAGGATTATATTTCAATTTAACTTATTGAAAAGTTTATACAATTCAGAGGTATATGTTTAATGTTAATAAAAAATGTTTCATATTCGTATAGTTTTGACTTCGAAGAACTACAATTTCTACCCTGCTTGTTGACGCTCTGTATAAATAATGCAAAATGATTTTTGGCAAATATGTAATATTTTTTCTTTATGTAACGTTCTTAGCTTAAGCTTAAACAATTACTGAAGTCATAGTAAACCTTGTTGCCAGTGCCAAGCAACTATTATTATGTTGGCAACACTTATCGAAGCAAAGCCTTCAAGAACTTTATCCATTCCCGCTGCCCTTTTTTCTGTGCATTTACCAAGCTCACTCCCTTTGCAAGTTTCAAGGAATTCCAACTAAAGCCATATTTTTCGGAGTATGGCATGGATTTAGCCGGGTCTAAAAGCCAGCAAGAAAGGAGGGCAGCTATTTTTCGAAGAAATATCCGTACAAATTTTCACAATTAATATGCACTTCCTGTGCAGACGACTTGCAACCAGCTTTTGAATGCAGCCGGCAACAACAAGTAGGAAGAGAGGAGGTCTCCTTTTTGGGGGAAGGAGCATTCCTCAAGCAAGCCCACACCGCCTCGAAGTTCACATGTGAGTTCATTGCTGCCATTAATGAATACGTGTGCAGCAATAAAGCCATTTTTTATGGGCAAAAGTCACGTGAGAAACTATTTAGTACATTTACGAGCGGCCAGGGGCAGTGGGCGAGGGGGAGTGCAGGGCCGGTGCAACTTTGTGCCTGACACAGCCAGAAGAAAGCCAACTTTCTTCCTACATAAATACTCTGAACCATTGTGTGTGTGCCGGGAACCCCAAAACGAATCACGGCAAAAAGTGAAAATATTTTCTAGTTACCCACATGCATATTTATATACGTGTGCTTGTAAATTAGAAGCACTCACACACTCATAGATAACCAAAAGAAAAGATTTTGTCAAGAGCCCCGACTATGAGATACCTGTTGAAGAATATATTAAATACTTTATGGGGTTTGGATTGCATAAGGAAAATATAGATACAAATTTTAGCCATGGAAAACGTAGATTTATAGCAGCAGTGCCCACAACCCTGACTCGCGAGTCAGTAAATTTCTCTGCCATGCCTCTGTCGGCACAAGCACAGAATGCATAAAGCACCAGTGTGGTGAAATTGTAAATCTAGCCCTTTTTAGAGTTAAATAACTATTTTTTTTAGTGACCCGTTCTTTAATTAATTATATAAAATATATATCATTTATTTTCTCATATATATAGAATTTTGTTCTGTTTATTGATCTATAGTTAGATCGACTAAGAAATTAGGGTCTTAGGCCTGCTCCTACTATAGCTTTAATCTAAAAGTTCGAGTGTTTCCAGGATCTATAGGGTAACTACCATATACCCTTGCACTCTATGTCTGCCTTGCATAAGAAGTAAGGCATTTTGTGTGCTGGCTGAATTAATTTTTGGCATTTATCAACTAAGCAAATTGAAATCGTGTCGGTCGAGTCTGGTATTCCTAACCCAGTTTATTGTTGGGCTTCCTTTGATATGTGCACTCGAGCGCTTTTTTGTGTGTTGGAGGGTTGGCAGCGAGTGCGAAAAGGCTGTGTGAACGACTTCAACGTATCCGTATCCGATGTTGTTGAACAAGTAAATCAAGCCGCTTTTGATACTTCCTCAACTTTTTTGGCACATCAGATAATTGATTTCGGAGTGGAGCGACTGGGGCGTTAATGAGTGACGCTTGCCAAAGTTTTTTGAATAGTTGCATGTAGATCCCAGAATAGAAAACGATTCGTTGGCTTCCCTTTAATGGAGTTCGATCAAACATTTAATATTCGGCAAGGTTTAGTGATTTTTATGGGGTGTTCTCCTTAAGACCATCATGGAAATAGGTTTTTTTTTACAACCTTTTTAAATAAAATTGCCAATATTTCAAAAAGTAAATGTACATTTACGGCACCCTTACCCTTTTACTTTATATAATGTTTGTATCCTTTTCCCTTAAATTAATTTGAATTGCCAAGAAGTGACAGGAAGAACATGTAGCCAGTGAATTAAGTCGTGATTCACTAGTGACTAGAACTGCAGGACACCTAGCTTAGTCACTTTCTTGGCTCACACTCTCGAGGGGCTAACGAAAAAAGTCATTTCAATGGCCGACAGCCGGTCATAAAAGTACCGAAACTTGTGCACTTTATAGATCTCTTACTAGCATTACGACCTTTTGGGGGGAGGGTGTGACTGTATTTAGTGGGCGGCTGTTACGGCAATACGGCAATGCACCCATTAGGCCGACCGGTAAATGAGCATTGAAGCAATTCATAAAACTGCCCAAACAAAAAGCCAATTTTATTCGCCCCAGGCACGCGTAAGTGGCGGCTTTCCTTTCCTCGCTGCCTGGCGCCATTGTAATGGGACTACGGCTGTAGTTCACAGAGAGTCCGGCTGGCTGGCCGATGGTGAAAACGTGTTTACGCTTTTATTATGTAAAGAACCGGACAAGCCGCTTCGTGGTCCGCAAAAGAGCCGGCGCACACTTGAACTCCACAAATCTGCGTGGAGTGTTTTAGGCGCGAGCACTGCTTAACTCCTGCTGCTGCTCCTGCTCCTACTCCTGCCTGTGCTCCTGCTGCTGCTCCTCCTCCTTCGTATCCTGGCGCGGCCGTAACGTATGCAAAGTAATTGCGCGCATTAAATATGTTCTGTTTTTATTAACTGCGGCGGTAGCTGCTTCACTCTCTTAACGAGAAACAATTAAGAAAAACAGGCGCGTCTCATAAAAATTAAAATTATGCAAATGCAAATTTTGAAGCAACAGCATAAAAACGAGCAAGCGAGTGGGATTTTTTTTGTTTTCGAGGGCAATGCGGCAAAACTGCAGGCAATTTTTGTACATTTTGTACGCGTCTATGCTGTTTTGGCCTTGTTTACATTTATTTCTCTCCCATTCAGAGTATGCAAATCCCATAAAAACTCATTTTGAGCCAATTGACTGCATTGTTGTTATTATTGTTTGGCTTCGTCTTTGAGTTTCCCTCTTTTATTCCTTTTTTTTGTCTAGCTTTCTGTGCGCTTTTTCATTGCCGGAGTTCTTTTATTTTAAGCTTGAAATGGTATCATGAAAAGGAAGCAAAAAATGCAGAGCAGACGCTGTCCGATGTCCTTTCCATCATCTCGTCTCTTCTGCTCAACGGTAATTAACTAAAATCGTGCTTTTATTTGCCAGACAACGGGCGCGAGCAACAATGGGTAAATCCGTTCATTTGCGAAAATTGTTTAGCTCCGGAAGAACAACAGAGAAACTGGGGGAATGAGCAGCGAAATCGCAAATGGAAATCTAAAAATCCACTGCTGGCAAATGTAACTGTAAACGGCTACTAATACAACTGATTTCCCGCATCGATGGCACTGGAAAAAAATAAGAGTCTCTCGAGGATTTTTCTAAAACAAAAATAATAAAATAAAAGGGTATCATATTAGAAATATTTTTATTGTGACTTGCTTTTGCAAACCCATTTAAAGCTGAGATAATAATAATATAAAGGTGGAAAATCCCTACACCAGTGAGTAATCACCAGATCCTGAATATAGTTAAATACTTAGCCCCAAATAATAGTGTAAAGATGTTTAATCGGATTTGCTAAGAAATCACTAGGTTTTTAAAATTTACTGTGTAACAAAATATAAGTTTGTAAAAGAAAAACTTTTCTGAGGAACATTTCACAAATTTAATTTCCTACTTTTAGACAATTGGATTTCAAAGCCATATTTTCCCTTATTTTTGTAGCTTCCCCGCATATCACCTTTTTAAATCAAAATACACATTATTCCAAATAATTCTCTATATTTTTGTTAGCTAATATTTTTCGCCACAGTGTGTGTTCTCTTCATTTTGGCCAACATTCGCGGAACTTGCAATTCTATACACACAGAGCAGCGCTTGTTGGTTTTTAATTTTATAGCCAAACAATATGCTTACAGATTTCGTTTGCAGTTTTTATTAAAAATCGATTGCAGCACACACAGACACACACAGAGGACCCTGGGACCTGCGAAACATCGAAATAGAAAAAATACAAGCACTTGAAGCTGAAGCTTTCCTCGGCGTACAGCGGGTTTAGCAATAATACTCGTTTGGCTTGTGGCTTTGCAACTCACATATGTATATCCGATATATGCACTGCTATATGTGGGATCGGATGTTGGTAAGAGCAGCACCAAGGTAATAGCGTGCCCGCATATGTGTGTATATTGACATGTTCCTGCTCAAATTAATCATGGAGTCCCTGGCGTGCACCCTGAATGTGGAAATACTAGATATACTCGTTCGCTTGTATCGGAACTGTAATTAAAATTGTAGAAAGGTATTTGTTACACCAACCACAAGCGCACACAACCCGCTTTCCCAATTGAACTCGACGTTTCAATTGTATTTAACTAAATATTATTTGTGAGCTGACATCAATCGTTTATTATGTTGAGTGGCAGGTTTTAAGTTACTGAAGTTTGGATATTGGATATAAATTTCATAAATGAATTTACTAATTGCCTCTTAGCCCTGCAACTTGATGTTTAGGAAAGTCGCTGTTAATTTAATTTAATAGTAATTTATTGTATTTCATTTGACTTAGAAGTAAATAATTTGGTAGAAAATCATTTTAGGCAATGTATTCTTACTAGAGGTTTCTTAGCCTTTTGAGAATAAATATTAAAATCAAGCTTTGCTTTCTTAGATGAGGTTTGACTCTGGCTTTAGAATTATGAACTCTTTTAATTCCTCCTTGCCCTACTTAATTGATTGACTCCGTTTAAATTCAGATTTATCAAGACTCTTGATTAATAACTCCTTTATTAAGAGCAGGCTTTCTTTTCCTAGAACTCAAATGGGTTTCCGAACCAGGCCTGGTCTTTCCCATATTTGCAACCATTTTGCATTCAATATAACCCATTCCATTCTTTAAAGTCACTCTGGCAGTAGGTATATATTGGAGGAGTATCGACCGGATTTATACACTTTGTTGTTGCTTCAGCATATCGCCACTTCACTGTGCACGCATATCCCCGCCATTATCCAGTTTGGTCTCTCTTTTTCTCTTTCTGTGGATGTGTGTATGTACTCGGTTGTGCGGATATACACCCGCTGCAGATTACCAAAGTCGCAGCTAACATATTTCTCAAAAAAACAAAAAAAAAATGCAGAGGATCCGGGGCAAAGAAAAGCGGATAGGAAATGCTGGTGGAAAAAAAGAGAGCTGGAAAAAAATGGGAAACTGTTGCAAGTGTGCTAAAGTTTCATGCTTCATTGGATGCCGACGCCAGGGCCCGCTACCCGTTACCCATTTTCCATTTCCCATTTTCCCGGGGTCCTTGGAGCCCGTTTTCTTGGCGGCCACGTTGAGGCACGCGCTCTCCAAGAACAATCAAATTTGCAGCGAGCTTCTCCGGGTGTAATATTCAGCCAGACAGACATGTGGCCACCTCCGGATCCAGATCCCGCTCCCGCTCCGGCTGCACCACATGCAATAATGTGGTGTGCCGGGTAGGGGGTGGCACTTTCATAATCGAAGCACTCGAACGCCGACTCCCGTTGCCAAAAAATCCTCCTGAGGCTTGTGGGGCCCATTAAAGCCATAACAGAGCATTCGAAATTTAAAAGGCCAACTCTCCCGAACTTCGAACCCGGGGCCCCGGGACTACCATTGTCTGCAGCCACTTGAGCACACATATGCTTAACGCTCGCTGGTGGGACTCTTGGCATGTATATGGTATATTGCCTGGCGGATGTATCCCTTTATAGTTGGGGAACCCTAAACGGTCGCTTCCCGCCTCCGCCTCTTTCACTTTTTTATTTGCATATTTTAATGCAAATTGTGCAGAATTAATTTAGTGCTGTTTAGTCTCGAACCTCGAACTCTCGGGCTCAGGCTCTGGCTTGAACCCAACTCCGATTCCGGCCCAGAACTGATCCATAACCCCCCACATTCTTCCCTGTGTGTCTGTTCGGTTCGTGTCGCGTGGGTGGCTTTCGTTTCATATGTAAATATTCAAGTTTCAAGTTATTTTCCCTTCAAGTTCGTCGTCGTCGGAGTCGTCCTCGTCGTCGCCGTCTCCATTGTCGTTTTACTTTATTGTTTATGCCCGAATTGTGTTCGAGGGGCACTGGAGTGTGGCCTAGTTTTGGGCCAAGGGGCAATGAATGTGCGAAAAATATTTTATGAGCTATATTATGTAAACTGAATTTAGTTTTCCGTTCCAGGGGCCGGGACCGGGTATCATCTCGCTTTTTCGGTTGACATTATTTGCTCTCTCTTATTTGGGGCTCATTGTGCAAGTTTGTTGGCCAAACATTTCTGGGGCATTCGAGTGGCCAGGAATTCGGCTCTGTTTGCCTGTGAATAAACTAATCCGGACACGATTTGGGTTTAAGAAATGTTCAAATTCCATTGAAAGTCTCATTAGCTCCTTTCTCAGGCAGTCGCTGCCGCTCGCTTGAATATTCATGCGTGAAAAGGCGACAACCAAGAGAATTATTACATGGAATTGCATAAAAAATGTTGCTCACGTACAAAGGAAATGAAATGAAATGAATTTCTGAGCCGTCCTTCACTTTGTCCGCTAGTTATCTGGCTTCGTTTCGCTCTTCCGCTCGCCGCTCCTCTTTTTTTTCGTCCTCGCCGCAGCATCTGCAGCTGGGCCTTGGAGCGCGAGAGCTCAGGGAAATTTATGCTGATCATTCATAATGTCAAAGACGCGGCGCCAAAGGATGCGCAGCGCTGCTCTGCGGTTCCAGGACCTCGGACTAGGCTCGACACCAGCGAGAATGAATGGCCCAGGTCAGGGCAGGACCACTGATAGCCTGGCCCAGAAACGCCCAGCTACTCCACTCGCATTCGCCCCAAATTCGGTTAACCCCTTAGCAGCCAACGTTGCGTATGAGCAACTTTTCATTTTTCTGCTCACGTGGCGTATGTGTAATTTAATGTTCTGTTTTTTAAGATTTTTTCTTAAAAGGTGCGCTTTTAAGACTACTGAAACATGGAAGGTAATATATTAATTGATTATATTCTATTATGATCTAAAAAATCTACAATATTTTCTACCATAACGATTTATTAAGTTAAGAAGCCTTAAAAAATCCTGTATCAGACTGTATAAAATCCGATTTTTCTCCGGAATACTTCAGACCAAGAAGGGTTAAAATCCGCTCCGGGATAAAATCCACTTTCGCTGAAGCACTTTCGGCGCTCAGCTCTTCTCGGGGCTTCTAATCATCGCCGCATTATCATCGCAATAGCGCCAAATGAGGCGCTGCGAAGGGAAAAACGTGGAAAGCGGGTTTCCATTTATGGCTAAACAAATGCCAAGCGCCGTCTCCCTTCGCCCTCAGCCAAATTATTTGTATGTAAAGCAAGCAGAGTCAGGGGAAATCAGGCAAAGCACGGCAACGAAGAGCAACAGAAACACGAAAAACTGTGCACAATAAGAAGGGAAAATCAATTTCCGCTTTCGAAATAATTCCAAAGCCATACAAAGGCGGCATCCAAAGCCGGGGCTGAGCTCCGGCTAAAGCCAAAAGGAGCAGAGCAGAGCAGAGCAGGGATGTACCGAGAAAAAGTCGCCATTATCCTGTGCGGCAGCGAGATAAGATATTTGCACAAGAATGGCATTCAGTTGATAAAATCCGATTTGAAAATGAGCGAATGCCTGGCAATGAGCATGGATCGAAGGACTCGCCCTCGAAACAGAGACCGACTCCGCTTGGTTGGGATAACAATTTTATAAATAAATATTTGTGCGGGCGACAGTCCTCGCCGTCGTCTGCCTCTTTGCGTTTCGCTTTTGAACTCAACTATCGGGCGATAAATCATTTGAAGTTCCCTTGCCCTGGAACAATTGGCCCGGTGACAATCTCTGTCCGGACAGGCAGAGGCCTCCCTCCTCCCTTCCGTCCATGCCTTTTTTCTTTGCTTTCTCTACGCACTTTTGGCCCCGTAAATCTGTGCCGGAGAGGCATTGGAAGCGAAGAAGCAGGCACCGCTCAAGGAGAGCAGCGGAAGCGTGTCTCCGTCTGATAGCCCCCAATGACTTCCGTTCCTGGCGTTTAATGCTTTTTAATGAGTTGCTGCTGCAAACTGTTCGAGGACATCGACATGGACGAGGATGTGGACCTGGATCCGGCCCAGGGAACGGGAGCGGGGAGCTGGATGTGTGTACATCGACATGGGCAGCTTAATCGATTTCATTGTCGGCTAGCCGAGGTCTCAGGTCAGGAAATTGCTCAAGTTCCTCGAAACTCTTAAACTTTAATTTGGGCCCAGAATTTATAGCGTACCTTTTGGGGCATTTTATGGCATTCGAATGAGAGCGAGTTGCAGGAAATATGACATTAAAAGGATCTCTCTTTTTTTTATTTTTTAAAGACTAAGATATAAATTAGTTTTATATATTTTTTTAAATTATACAACTCTATATCTTAAGGATAATATCTTACATTTTATTTTATTAGCAATCTGTATATAAAAAACTTAAAGGAAATTCCCTTTTTCTTTTAGATTCTCGATATCGAAACCGTTTTCAGGAACAGAACCCCAGCCTGCCAGCAGATTGATGGTCTCTTGTCCTGGCCCTCTGGTGCCCGATTTGAGTATTGTGTCCAAATCGTTTTCGGACGACAGTTTAGAATTCGATTGGCCCAGAAAGGACACAGGGCCTGATTACTTATGCCGGTCAGGTAAATCTTGTAAAAATTGTCTCCTCCCTGTGCAGGATGCCTGCTGGCTCCTTTTCACTTTGGGTTTGGTTTGCCGGACTTGATTTGTTGGTTGTGTCTTAAAGTGGGGCTTTAATTTGTTTTGGTCACCGGCAGCGCGAGGAGCGGAGCCATATGTCTTGGTTGCCATGGCACCAAGATGAATGCCCCGGGGCCGCGGGTGTTTGGCTTCCTTTCCGGAACTCCTCTATACACTCCTACCCACCGCCCCGCCCTTGACAAATGAGTGGCCCAAAGGTCGTTGTCAGGGTCGCGATTGCCACTGGCCTGCGTTGTTTTTTATTATTTGTTTATGCGTTGCCCGTCCGGCTCTCCGTTCTAGTCTATTGAAAAATCTCTCTTCCGGCCAAGGCGAAAACAAGAGATGAGGCAGCGGCAAAAGTAATGCAGGAAGATAAACAAGTAGCCGCAAATGGCCAAGTCAAGACCGAGTCCTGACCAGTTCCGGCGGGGCCCACGTTCTTGGCCTGGACCTAACAAATTGTGGGCAATATTTTCATTTCATCAGGAGTGTCCTTGGACGAGAGAGAGACGTTGCTAGCGCCTGGGGTGCGTTGGCAACTTTATTGCATTATTGAAAAACTTGTCAAAATATTTTGAATGTGTAGAAAAGCTCTTGGCTCTTATTAAATTTCCCCAGCTCCGCCTACAACCACGTCCAAGCCCACGTCCGCGTCGTCCTCCTCCCGCGCACATAATTGTATGAAAATATTGTATTTCAAACAGGAACAAGACGTCCTGGTCCCTGGCCTTTTATTAGAGTCTCATATTTACATTGTGTTTATTTTAAGAACTTACCTCAGACGACGAGTCTTGGGAGTATGCATTTTTAAGCGACCGGCTTTGTCTGGCTCCGGTGATTGGAATTGCTCATGGTTTAATTAACGCAAATGGCAATATGAAAATTTGATGCATTTCATATTTTATGCAAGTAAGGAATTTTATCGGCAACGCTCATGTTTTTTCAGTATATTTATGTTTTGCAATCAAGTGAATTCTTTGCGGTTTAATTAAATTGCTGTTGATCCTTTCCAGAGCGGTTCTGCATGTTTTCTTTTTTCTCTGCAAGGAAAATGTGAAATATTCATTTATTAAATATTATGTTGTTGATGTAGGTTTTTTTTTTGTTCTATGATGTGTGGTTTTGGAAAAGCATGCCAAACTAAATGCATTATTATACTTAAATTCGAGTTTTAATTAAAGGTTTCTGCTGAATTTCTGAGCTTGCATGAAATACCCCAAAAAGGTTATATATTTATTTATTACAAGGTAATAATTGTAATTTCCCAGCCAACGTAGTTAATCTTGCTTAAACTGTACAAATATCCTTGTGATTACAAAGCCAGTAAGTACATTAATATTCCCTTCCATCCATGACCATTTGTATTATGTTTCAGGACAGAAAATACATCGAAGTTTGCCCAGGAAATGTTGGTTTCAATTGCAGCAGCGTCCAGAGCACCAACTAATTGATGGAAAATACCTGACAGACCCTGACCCTCATCCTAGCAAAGCCAAGCCCCAGCACGAGCCCGAGCCAAGCCCTAGCCATGCCCCGTGCGGTAAATCAATCCTAAGAAACCGAGCTGCCCGACGGCAGCAACATTTTATTTTCTGAAATAATGATGCCCCTGCCGAGCGTAATGGGTACGTCGTACGTACGTATTGATGAAATTTAATATTTTGAGAAAAACTCAATTTGCTCGTTGGCTAAGCGGTGAGGAGAGGATAGGAGCAAGTTGCAGGGCGGAGAAGCGCATCAAATTTCCAATTAAACAACAAATTCCAATTTATATTGCGCAAGTTGCCCGCTTTTGTTTTGTTTGCCGTTGTTTCTAATTCGCAGTAAATTATTTGAGGGTAATTATTTTGTGGCTGGCTATTAAATATCTCTGGCGTGGCGTGTGGCGTCGCGTTGTTTGTTGTTTGATGTCAGACAATTATTTTCGATTCATTAATATAAAATGCGTTTCTATTTTTCCTAGTTTTTCTCCCCACACCCCCTCCAGAAACTTTAGCTGGTTATTTTGTAGAGCGTCCCGCTTTATTTTGTGTTTGCGTCGCCTAATTGAAAATGTGCTGCCTAATTAGTGAAAGGCTTTCAGCCCCGTTTGTTTTCCCTGCCTGCCAGTGTCTGAATCCATTGCTCCTGTCAATTTTGTCAGGATGTCAACCGCCGAAATTCCCGCTCCTGTCAGGCTTTTCCTCCTTTTTCCACACAAACACACACTGCTGTATCTGTATCTGAGCGCGAGTGTCTATTATGTGAAAATGCGCATATGGCTGGCTGGGTGGCATATAAATGTCGTAGTCAATAATACAAAGGGACCCGGAAAGCACATTTTAAAATCTATATCGGAAGGGGAATACTTATACGAGTCTAAGGACTATTGAACACCCTTTTAAGGAAGTATTTAATTGTTTTTAGAGCTGCTAATATATTAATAGGCAAATTATTGGAATATATTAACTTAAACTAAATGTATTCATATCTTAAAGCCATTATATTGATATTTTATAAATGATATCCTTTTACTTAGAAATATAGATAGCTTAGTTAGATCCTTAAACCCTTAATCTCCATTTATTATTTCTATATTTATTTAAGCTCTATATTTATTTATCTCTTTCTCGGTAAATAGAAGTCTCTTTCATTTCCGTATTTTCCTTTTCGGGGACCACGAAAGCCCAAGAGTTGAGCGAGTGTCACGCACATTTTCCTATGCCACTCCCTCCCCCGCTCGGCACCCATCTCGATGGCAATTCTATGCGCATTTTTCTATTATTTATTATTTTTATTGAGCCCCAACTCGAACGGTGCGGGAGCTTGGCGTGTTGACAGCTGCCATTGATTTCGTTTAGAGGCGAAAAGGAAAATTAGCCACGTTTTCATTCCATTTGCATGCAGCGCTGCATTAAAATTATATTCATATATACACGCTGGCGTATCGGAAATGCAATAATATTTTTGCCTGATTTGGAATAATAACATTACCGCCTGTCGCATAAATTATGCATTGAGTGTGGAAAAATAAGGGAGATTGGCAAATACACAGTTTTTATTTGCTTAGCCGATATTTTTTTGCTCACTAAATCAGCATTGAGATTGCAATTGGATTATTTTTCTTGATCAACATCTAAGCTGGGAATTTTTCCTAGATTTGTGGATTCCTGAGACTTGCTTTAAAATCTAAATCCAATTTAGGTTCGCCTCCCAAATTTTTCCAGGGGGCCGGACAATGAGGAGTCAATTTCTGTATCGATTCGAAAATTCGAAAGAAAAAGCAATTAAACGGGCTGTGTGTGCGTGCGTGCGAGCGTGTGGGTGTGGAAAATGCTCTTTAAATTGAAAATCATAATTATTCATGACGAGGCCAGCCGGGCCGAGTAGAAAAATGGTTATAGTCAGTCGCTCACATATCGGTTGTTTGGCGAGCTCTTAAATATAAAACATTTAACGTTCGCCTTTGTTGATGGCTCGACTCATTCGCTTCATTTGTTGAATGCATAAAGCCCCAGCAGCCCCCTTTCAGGATCCCTGGGTCCTGGCAGAGGCCATTGTGGGGTTTTTCCATCACATTCGCTCTCCTTTTGTTTTCCCCACTTTTTTGTATTTTCGAATTTCCTCTTTTATGTTTTTATTTTTAACTTTTCCATTCATTCAAACAAGTAATGAAGTTCTCTTCTCCGGAGCGGATCGCTGCCGCCTTTGTTGTTGTTGTTTTTATTGGGTTTGATATTCTTTTTATCGATGCACGTTAAATTTTATTGCAATTGTTATGCGCTCACATCTTTGGTTCGGTGCGCCGTGGCCGGGATGGGGCTGTGCGTTGTGGTGGCGTTTTATATTTAATAAATTTAAATCACTTTATATGTGAGTTTTATGCGCGTTAATAATGCGAGCGAGCGGAATGCGCTTCAGCTCTTCCCCTTTCTTTATGGACAAAGAGCAGAAATTTCAAAAGCAATTTATTCCGCACAGTCTACCCGATACAATATGGACATAAACTAGCCAGCATTTATGGGCAATGTGCAGGAAATTAATGATGAGTTTGGTATGCGTTTTAAATAACTGAAGAGAATCAGAGCTCGAGCGCTCTTTGATGGATGAGCCGTGCAGTTTAATGCTTTTGCGGTTAGAATTGTGAGTGTGGATTGGTAGTTGGTAAATGCCAACTAAATATGTCGGTATTCAGAAATATGAGCACACTTACAATGTAAAAATATGGTTATTAATTACAGTAATTTATAAAAATTTTATGGATATCGATACTTTTTTAATCAAATGATTTTAATATTCAATGGTTTTCAAGTTTTTGTGAAAATATAAGGGACTTTAAATCCCCAAAAAAGTATGTTTCAGGTACCCAATTCAGTGCAAATTAGTTTGGTTTGGAACATTATTCTTAAAACTATTTAAATAGCTTTATCTAGATTTTAAAAATAAAATTTCTTAGAATAAGAAATTGCTGGGAATTTAAAATTCCCTGAAATGCAATCCAGAAGTATGCTACAAAATACTAAACCTCATAAGAGGACACCTTGAATATTCCATTGCATACTTGTAACGCCTTTATGATTTATTTTATAATAAACGGCGTTTTCTTATGGCATCCCAGATATATTTCAAACTTAAATTACTATGCACTCAAGTATGCAGGAGAATTTAAAAAGACGGATGTAACCGAATAACTTTGTCTGTTTTGACCGCTCAGGCCAACGACTGCTCGGGCCCAACTTGAAATAAAGTTTGTGCAGTTTTTGTTACTTTTTGCGTCGACGGTTTTGTGCACTTTGGATGTCAACACATCGACATAAGGACGTAAGGACATTCGTCCAATTTACACACAAGCTGCGCAAGTGGCCGCCCAGGCAGTGCCACTCGAGGCAGGACTCCGGCGGCAGACAAGCAGCAAACTTGAACTTTTGCGGCCAGCCAGTTGCTCCTGCAGACCGAAATACTTACATTTACATCTTGCTACGGAGGCAAGGCATATATATATACATTTACATATATATATATATATGGGGATATTCCTATATGTACATCAAAGCACCCACGGCCACAACATTTTTGGCAACCGCGCGCATTCCTCGCACTCTAATTACATGTTGAACGGGGGACCCGGGAAAGACGGAAGCTAGGGGACTGGAGCCTGGGAAATTGCGGAAAACTCAAACTGAAAACTCGGCTTGAGCATGCGTTGTGGTTTTTCATTTGCATTCGCTCGGAAGAACTTCGCTCCGGAGTTTTAAGTGAATGAAATTTCTTGGCCTGGCCACTTCTTTCGGCTGGCGAGGATAATTAAATTGGGCACAAGTACCAGAGCCAGGCTCTATATATACTGTGTATATCCCCATGCACTTCTATATTTTATTTATGATTTCCCCAGCTCAGCTCTCTCTCTTTCTCTGCCTTTTTGCGCTTGTCACTGGCTCTCCAGCATGCGGAGCTGCGATAATTTCACCAGGCACATTTTCACACAGAAAGAAATGATTAATAATTCTTAAGTCTTCCGATTTATATGGCTTTTGACTTGGAGTTGACTTTGGTTAATTTAATTAATTAACAAAATATCAAAATAGAATTTAAAAATTAAATGAATCAAAAGGTTATAGTTTAGGCAACTTTTATTGGTAAAGAAGTCTTTCGAATTAATTTCCATATTATTTTCTGACGATTTAAGACACTTGTCAATCCATCTAATACCAAGCTTCATTTTTTCCCGTGCAGAGTTTTCCGTTCTCGGTTCACGGTTTAGTGAGCAACAACAATTTTCTTGCCATGAATGCATTTTCCAGCCACCCACCCCTCAGCCCGACCGCTGGCCCACTTGTTTTGGGTTTTCTTCTGCTAAACTTTCGGGGGGAAAATCATTTATCAATGTCAGAGAATGCAGAACATTCTCTCTCCGCACGAGAGAACTTGTGTATGGCGGCAGATTGCGAAGGCCTAACGTTTGATAGGAGGGGGTGGCTTCGGATGGGTGCCTTTCCGTGGGGAGGGGGGGGTGCATGCACCCAGCCCCGGGTCGGAGTCTGAAAGTGCGTGAAACAAGTTGGCGAAACTTCAGACTTTGTTTCGCAAAATACTCAAGTGATTTCGAAAATTATGCACACGCATAAATGCATCGACCCATCGCCAGACATGGCCAAAACTTTTTATCATCAAAATTGCAGTCCACAAAAGCTGCTGAACAAGAGAGCATAAAACTTGATCACACTCGCACATATATTGGTAGCGAAAAAAGTTTGGCACTCTATGTGGCATGAGAGGGGGTAAGGCATCAGTTTCGAAGCTTTGGATACTCGGAGGAAGTCTTTTTTAATTGTTAACTAAAGTTTAATATCGTGTCCTAGGATTTAATTAATTTATTTAAATCCTTTCCAATTTTGCCTGCTAGATTCTTTCTTAGAAAATAATATATATAATTTCCAATTAAAGACTTATTATTCAACATTATTTTTCGAAAACCAACAAAGTGTGTAAATAAATTGCTTCATGAATTCATTTTGTGGTATTCTTCCGAAAGTAGCCTGTAAATATTGCTGGAAGTTTCCTTGGACCATCGAGTAATTGAATGGTATCACATTCTTGCTCCAATTTGAACCGTTTCCTGCCCGGTTATTTCCGAATGAGACTGGCTTTGTCTTTGGCTTATGGCAGAAACTTTAGCACTTATTTCCAGGTTCTTCACTATAACCCCCGATCCCCGATGCCCGATCCCAAAGCCAGAGCTAGAGCCAGAGCCCGAGCGGTCGGGCAAGTGTTCTAATCCTCTGGCCGCCACTTGTTTGCTGGCGAAACAAGTTTGCACTCAAAACTCGTAAATAATGGATGGAAAAAAGCGCAACCGCACCATTCATAATGGAAAAAGTTGCCCGGCCACTTGAAACTATTGCACAAGCACCACCGAGCTGGCCGCCCGAGCCGGGAAGGATTCGCAGTCGCAGTGGGTTTGGGCCGCCGCATCCGCCTCCTCGGAGGATGCATTGCATGCCGTCACGCCTTCGCCGGGGTAGTTGGAGACGGACATGGATACGGGGTGAGGGGGATGCAGCTACTCCGCCCGCTGCCGTCGCCGCCGCCGCCGGCGTTATTGTCATGTGTACAGTAAGAATTACAAATAACAAACAACGAGGGAGCTGTGCTGTGCACAACAATCCGCAAAGACGGACGGCTTCCCTCCGATGTGGCTGTCAGTGCTGCAATCTCTGCTGGTTTCACGTCGAATTTGGTGGAATGCAGAGGTCACGAGCAGGAAAAGTCTGAGATTTTGGACGTATATGGGGTTGCCTTCGAGTTTTTTTAGGGCACTGTGACTACCAAATTGCGAAGGATTGGATGAGTGTTTATAAGGTTCTGAAACCGGTAAAAATTAAATAAAATAATTATAGGAAAGATGGTTCTATGGTTTTTTACTATTACTTTGATATCCTCAAAAGAGTTCCCTATTACTTTATCAGAACCACTGAAATCCTCAAGATTTTAATTATTTACAAAGCTTTCCCAGAAGCATTTCTATATTTTCGGAATCAATATCTACATATCTGAATATTTTTGATCCACACAACTTCAGAGGAATACAAAATATTTACAAATCCGATTTAATCTACTAATACACTTCAAGTACCGATACTTTTTGGCATCGATAGCAGGCACCACTGTCTGGTGTTGTTGCATGACCCGTGGCTGCTGTGGCCTTGGTGCGGTTACCAGGACGTGGGAGCCAAGGGCGGAAGGAGGAATGGGACCCGGTGGAAGCCAAGGTTATACTCGTAGTCACATTTTTAATATGCTGTCTGTTCCGGTGCTGGACGTTGTTTATGATGCGCATATCCAATGGAATTCCGTCCATGTGCATGCCTGGGTATTTGTGTAATAAATTTAAAATTGCTCTCGACTTTAATCTGTGCAGGATGTGCCGTGCCGAGTGAAAGTCGCATAGCTTTAACATTAAATGTGCCTTATGGGTTACATGAAATATTGTCAACTTTCCAGGAAAGCAGGCAATAAATTGGGATATTTATGAACTTAAATTGATATAATTTAATTATCGTTTTATTTATCATGAGGGAAGTATGAGAAGTTTCATGAAATAGTATTTCTAGAATCTATAGAAATACTATTTCGATTTGTTATTAAGAACTCAAATATTTATTATTAAGTATACACGTAATTGGCTTTAATTAAATACAATTAATAATTTATTTTATATTTTTAATATATCAAAAAATGGTTTGATATTATTATTATTATTAATATTTTTAATATTCTCTGCAGTTATTCAACTATTTCTGGCCTTACCTTTAACTGATTTATTTTCCTTTTAAAGCTACAAACTTGGAAAAGCGGCGCAATTAAAATTCGGTACGGAGAAAAGCCGGGAAAACTGGGGGAAAAGCGGAAATCGGTCAACAGATGTCGCCCTAAAGCACGCACAGACACACTCACACACACTCACGGAACAGTAACTGGGCAATTATTGTAATATTTCGACTTTAGTTTGAGTCTTGTGCGGATTTAATTCGATTTAATTTATGTTGCAGCCTAGCCTGTATGCACACACTTACGTATTTGCATAGGGGGAATCACCCGGTGCCGGCAGGGGGAATCACCGCCCACTAAGCTCGTAAACTCGTGACTTTGGGAGCCGCCAAAATCCGAGAACCGAACAACGACGACGACGGCAGCGACGACGAGGACGAGCGTCCACCACGCGACTGGAGTGCAGACTGAGTGTTGCTGCAGCGCCGGCAGCAGCGGCGGCAGAGGCGGTCCTAGCGGCAGCAGCGAGTGAGCCGAGCACTCACAGTTTCCGCCGCCAATGAGAGCGGTACTCGCTCGAGCCGGAGAGCGGCTGAGCGGCACTCGGGAATCCCCGTCTGCCACTCGTGACTCAGGCCGTGACTGCGCAGGCGCTTGCTCTTCTACTGTTACTGCCCTGATAACTTCAGAATGGTGAGTTTTGAAGGCACAAGCTCGGGTTCTGTTAAGAGAAGCAACAGTTTGGCGTTGTATTTAAATATTTATGATTTTTGAATAGATTATATTTTGTATATTTATATATTACATTCTATATGCTGTATTTCTTGTTAATTAAATTAAACAATTTATCTTGGTTATTAATAACATTGAAAATATGCTATTTTGTATTTTTATTTGTTTGGTTCGTAACATTTTTTATCCGCTGTTAAGTCGGGAGTACTTAACACTGCCTTCTAAAAGTCGCCCCTCTTGCTATAATTCTGTTGTTTACAGTCTTGAACTTTATCCTTCTTTAAAAAAAGGAAGCAGAAAACTCTTGTGAGCATAATATACATAGATAGCTCAATATCTGGAACCCACAATGCGCTTAGTAAGAAATATTTAACAGTATTACTTCTGGAAGTAAATAAACAAAACATTTCTAATATTGTTATTATAATTTGGGACTAGTTGGTTTTTTTTTTAAGGCACAATACTATTTTTATTATTCAGTGTTTTTATCAAAATTAATTCAGTGTAGTACAAAAAAAATATAAGTAATAGGGGAATTATTTTTTGCTATAAGTTGTAAAATGTAATCTGTGGTTATCTTGTTTATATTTTATACATTTTATATTTTGACTTTGCATGCTCTAATATTTTTCCCTGTTAGACTAGAAGCAAACAAAGAAAATTCAGCTCTAATGTCGGAATTGTGGTAATTATGGTGGAACATTTTAGAAACAATAAAAGCGCAAATTGTTAGACATTGCAAGTGAATAAATTTTTAAGAACAATAACAAGAGTCATGGCATTGAATAATCTTCATTATAAAGATATAGGTATTATATATATATATACAATAAAAGCATTTATTTAATTTTATGGAATGCAGCTAAATGTAGGAATTACTAGATGCACAATCAGACGGCTTTGTTTGGTCCTTAAAGTTGTCTCTGAATCCATGAGAAAGAAAATCAGAAATCATTTAAAATTATATTATATTTATTAAATTATTTGACTTTAGAATTCGTCAGTAAAAAGAAAATAGACCCTGTCAGTGCCACTAATAAGCTTAAAAGTCTCGGCCAAAGCTTTATACGTTTTGGGACCGCACATTTGCGTACATTTATAAATCCAGATTACGGAATAGTTTTCACTGTGTGGTTAATCCTGCCCGCACAATTTCCACGCTCCCCGCTTAATTCGCCTGCTTTCAGCCCCCATTTCCCTCGCTCTCTCTCTCTCTGTCAATTGTTAAATTAAGGGAACAATGGGAAAGATAATACGAATGCCAAATTGGATTCAATTAAATTAATTTGCATTTGTGGCATTTTAATGGGCACATTCGCATATGCAACTCACTGCGTCAAGAAGACGGAAACGAAGTTTGATAAGTAAGTGCTTTAAATAATATAAAACTCAATTAGCCTCAGAAAAAAATAATAAAAGAGAAGGCTGGCCATTCGGCAATTCGAAGTTTGTATGCTCTTCGAGTTTTAGCAGATGTTCCAGCTTAAAAATCATACTTTTTCGTCTCATAAATAATTATCTTGGAAATTACTATGGATGCTTCAGTATATTGGATAACCATATAGACTTAGATCTTAATATCTTATTATATCGCTAGAACTGGGAACTATAAGAAACCAAACTAAAAAGCTCAACTTCCTTTATCGACTCACCGGATGATGATAATTAATGATAATATATTTATGTACTGTTAAATTCTTACAAAATGCAAGTACCCTTGCCAAGGGTATAAGAAGGAACACTACCATTTCAGAAGCCGGCAGTTGCTGGCTTTCCTCTGCTGTTAGCCTGTTCCTTGCATCTACAATTTTCCCACATTCTCGGATCTATTACGCCGCCGGCTTTACATAATGCAACAGCTGGCTGGGCAGGGCCAACACCACACCATCAGCCGCCATCAGCTGCGCTTCGACTAACCCAAAGCACTGGCTCTTATGAAGTTCAACAAATTATTGTGAATGGGGATTTTTATTCTTGATTTTTTTTTGTTTTTGTTTTTCGGGGTTGATTTGTATGCAGCGCTAAAAGCTTGAAAAATGTTTTACCCGCACGTGTTTCCTGCGCTTTGATAGAAAAACTCTCGCACACCCGCACACTCATCCAGCCACCCCTCACGCAGACACACACACACACCCATTCGAGACACATTATATAAATAAAATGGGAATGGAAAAGCACAACAATGAAATGCCAACTCTCGGGGTGAGTGGGGCGGCGGGCTGGCTGCCAGCGACAGTCACATTACAATCTCGGGGGTGGCACAAAGAAGGACCCTTCCCAATCCTCACGAATGTGACATTTTTAGAGCAGAAACAAAAACGAAAAAATTGTTGCAATTTTTATACTTGTTAGGAGGGAGGCGAGGGGCAAAGGCAGAAAGAGTATTTCGAAGCTGCGGACACAAATTGAAGGCAACCAACCAAGTGAGTGCTCATGTCGGTTGCGACCCAGATCAGGCACTCTGCATATCATATGTCATATGGCATATGCAGAAAATGTGAACAATTTTGGAAAAAGAGTTCACGCACTATTCTTTGAAAGCTGTTAGTTAGGAACTCTATACAGCTCTTTATATTCATAGAATCGAAAGTTAAAATAAATAATTAAACTAAGAACACTTTGACATAATATAAGTTCATTATTAGCTTTATTATAAATATTATTAAAAGTTTTTGAGTTAAAGTTTCCTACTTTATCAACAAGATTCAAGACACTAATCATTCAGAGACTTGAAAACCCATTTTAAAATCTCAAACTATAATATAGTTTGAGAAAATTTTAAACAATTTCATTAAGGAAATATAATAAATATAAATCAAATTCAAAATACCATTAATACCCATTTGTAGAGCATTAAAAAGTCACCTCCGAATGGCAAACCCTCAACTATAAAATCATTCAGAGACTTGAAAACCCATTTTAAAATCTCAAACTATAATATAGTTTGAGAAAATTTTAAACAATTTCATTAAGGAAATATAATAAATATAAATCAAATTCAAAATACCATTAATACCCATTTGTAGAGCATTAAAAAGTCACCTCCGAATGGCAAACCCTCAACTATAAAATCATTCAGAGACTTGAAAACCCATTTTAAAATCTCAAACTATAATATAGTTTGAGAAAATTTTAAACAATTTCATTAAGGAAATATAATAAATATAAATCAAATTCAAAATACCATTAATACCCATTTGTAGAGCATTAAAAAGTCACCTCCGAATGGCAAACCCTCAACTATAAAATCATTCAGAGACTTGAAAACCCATTTTAAAATCTCAAACTATAATATAGTTTGAGAAAATTTTAAACAATTTCATTAAGGAAATATAATAAATATAAATCAAATTCAAAATACCATTAATACCCATTTGTAGAGCATTAAAAAGTCACCTCCGAATGGCAAACCCTCAACTATAAAATCATTCAGAGACTTGAAAACCCATTTTAAAATCTCAAACTATAATATAGTTTGAGAAAATTTTAAACAATTTCATTAAGGAAATATAATAAATATAAATCAAATTCAAAATACCATTAATACCCATTTGTAGAGCATTAAAAAGTCACCTCCGAATGGCAAACCCTCAACTATAAAATCATTCAGAGACTTGAAAACCCATTTTAAAATCTCAAACTATAATATAGTTTGAGAAAATTTTAAACAATTTCATTAAGGAAATATAATAAATATAAATCAAATTCAAAATACCATTAATACCCATTTGTAGAGCATTAAAAAGTCACCTCCGAATGGCAAACCCTCAACTATAAAATCATTCAGAGACTTGAAAACCCATTTTAAAATCTCAAACTATAATATAGTTTGAGAA